>JALGXP010000644.1:0-26419 GCA_023333625.1 Bothriochloa decipiens
TAGGGTTTCTTGTACACCCATGCCCCTCCTTGGCCTATAAAAGGGGGGCGCTAGGCTAGCTTTAGAAAGAAAACGGGGGATAGGTTAGGATTCACTCGAACTTGCTACACACTTGCTTGTATCTTCCCTGTATAAGCACTTCGGTGCAAGATAATACAATGTCTCCTCCGCCGCTGGACGTAGGGCCTTCTTTGCCCAAACTAGGATAAACCCTTGTGGTCTTCTTGCATCACCATCTAGATTAGGGAGCACGCAGTACACATTTACTCATTGCCTTAGGCCCCCCTGGGTTCGAAGACTGACAGTTGGTGCGCTAGGTAGGGGAATCTGCATGTCACAGCCTCTTCCTGCCATTTTTCGGATGGCAGACTCTATACCATCACTTCCGTTTCCTACAGTGATCTGGTTCGGGAGCTTGGAGTTTGTCACTAGGGCATGGCCAAGACATGGTCCTGCTCTCAGTCAAAGATCCGAGCGAAAGCAGTCCCGGGTCCCTACATCGGGCCCCTCGCCAGTCTCGTCACCACGCTTCCGTGCCCAGGAGGAGGCATGGCTAGCGCAACCACATCACCACTCCGAGTCAACATTCACCTTGGCTTCCTCGCTCCCAGCGGAGGATGCAGGGTCCCTGGTTGGGAACCTGGCGGACCTGCACCTAGGACCGAAGGAGGAGTTGGGAGGTCTTGGAGTGGACCCAGACTTCATCTTCACGATGCGAGGGCCGGATGTCACCCCTTCAGTGGGTGCGGCCTCAGCGCCACCTGATCTATTGCCGCACAAGATGTACGGGACTCGTCGCCCATTCCCGTTTGGCCTGGACAACACCGCCAGGACGTACTCCACCACTGTACGGTCCCATCTCGGTGCTTGTGAAGATCATCTCAGGCAATTCCTGTGCACCGCTGAGGCCATACGGGGTACCAAGGCATCAAGACACGCCTGCTCCCCTTCGTCGCCGCTGCTCTCGCCTTCCTCCCCCTCCTCCTCTTCCGAGGGAATTCCTCCTCGGGAACCCCCTCACGCCTCTCCTTCACCTAGTGCTACTCACCCGCCAGGCGCTCGAGGTTCTTCTTCTTCCGCTCCTTCTTCTCCTGATCCTTACTCTTCTTCTATTGATGGGCAGTGAAGCATCTCACCTGGCGATCGGGGTCATCCTCCTTGACTGGGGGCATCGACACCCTGAAATTTATGGCCCCCTGTACACAAGCCTATGACAGAAAACACGAGGATGAGTCAAGGAAGAAAGGAGTTCAAGGGCGATATTATGACATACTCACTGGATGGATGTGACCATCGTCGGGCAGCATCGGGATGATGTTCACATCCTCCGGTGCGAAGGCGCCGGCGACTGCTCCCATCACCCACCTAGCGATGTCCTCAAGGGACAGCGCCTCGGCCAACATCTGACACCCCTCGAGCGACGCCCCGGGCACCATCTGATCCAAGCGCAGCGGGCACCGCATCAGTGGGAGGACCCTCCGGCTATGGAACACCGAGACAACAATCCCGGCATTCAGCCCCCACTCACACAGAGTCCTCAGTGCATCGAGGAGGGGGTTCAGCCTCGCCTTTCGATCCTTCGCCACGTCGTGTGGCCAGTGCTCTGGGCACTTCGCGATTGCGTGCCCGGTGTAGTGCGGCAGTAGGCTGGCATCATTCTAGAGGTAGAACCATCCAGCGTGCCACCCGCCGTGGTTGCAAATCCAGCGTGCCACCCACCATGGTCGGGATGAACTGGTCCGACCACTTCAAGGACAGGTTGCAGTAGCCGACGCGGACGATGCTCCTCACCCCCTGTGACACCGGCTTGGTAAAGTGCTCGCCCTTGAAGAGATGGAGCCACAACTCCTAGTGTGGCTCCATCCCTAGGTATCCCTCATAGACTGCGGCATAAATTGCCACGTTGGAGATGGCATTGGGGGAGAAGTGCTGGAGCTCGACCTCATAGTAGTTGGCCAGTGCCCACGTGAACTGGCTCAGAGGTGACCCGAGCCCCATCCGGTGGTACTTCATGAAGCTCACCATGTACCCCTCTGGTGGGTTTGGCTCCAGATCTTCCCTTGGCAGCACCATCCACTCCAGCCGATCAGCCAAGACAACGGGGTGAAGGAGCCCATCATCCACCAGCTCCTCGAGCTCCCATGCCATCACGGTTGACGGGAGCTAGTCCTTCGAAGAGAGAAGCTCAGGCACCATAACGACAGCGCAGATTTGCTCAGCGTGTGGATGGGAAGGAAGATTCCTAATCTCTCCCCTCTTCTCTCTTACGCTAACGAACAGGGCGACTCTTCTCTCCGGCGGTGGTGGCGGCAAAAGCAGGAAGGCAAGATGGGGGAGGGATGGAACCCTATCTCCAGAATTTATAAGCAAGCCAAAGGGCAACGGGCGTATCCGGCGAAAAAGTAGGTAAAACCCCGCATTTAACTCCCGCACCTAACCACACCCTCGATTTACGGGTACACGGACACGCGTCGGGTGCTCGGTCTCCAGCCGTTGCTCCAGCCCCCCATGACTGTGCTGTTACGACTCCTACCTCAAAAGGCGCGCCCAACAGACGGGTGAAGTTATTCGCTGGCGATTCCTTCCACGGTAAGGAACGCGGGCCCCGGCCCCATAAAAATCTCAAGGGAGCGAAGGCTAGCCCTCGACCA
Organism: Bothriochloa decipiens; assembly: GCA_023333625.1. NCBI lineage: Eukaryota > Viridiplantae > Streptophyta > Magnoliopsida > Poales > Poaceae > Bothriochloa > Bothriochloa decipiens. The sequence continues at coordinate 2,652 of JALGXP010000644.1, forward strand.
GGGTTTGACAGCCACCCTCGAGTATCTGAGTCAGGCATGTCTGGGGGGGGAGCCAACACGAGTCCCTTGCTCCAGAACAAACTCTTCGGCATATTCAAGGCGAAACAAAAGCACAACTACGGAATCCCCTCAGAGGGAGGCATTGAGCCACCGAACCCTATCGAATGCGATCAAAATCCATGTGTCCATATGTTAGCTTCAATGAGAGCACCTCCGTGGCCACCTGTTGACCCCTATCGAACGAGGCATGAGCTCTCACTTGAATTCTCCGATAACAGCTCACCAGAGGACGTCTGAGCTCACCCAAACGAGGGCTCGCTCGCAACCAGGTGGCCTCGATGAAGAAGGAACCAACCACCTAGGGGCTCGACAATGCATAGAGTGGGCCTCGACAAAAAAAGCTCATGCATGCCCGGGGGCTTAACCACTTGATCACCCCTCGATGAAAATACATAAAGCCCTCAGCGGAGTATCCTACTCCTCTGATGCCTCAGGGGCTACACCCGAAGGGTACGCTCGCGCGCACCCTTTAGAGAACGACAGACGCTATGACTCCAGTTCATGAGCCTCTGCGTGAGTGCCAACACTCGCGCAGAGACTCAAGGGCTACTGTCGGGTACCTAGATAAGGGGTACCCTAAACCTCAATCTAGGAAAATTAGTCCCCAAACAATTAAACCCAAATCACCAAAAAAGCCCGCAACCGGCCTAAGTGATAAGGGTCCATCAGCGCGTGTCGAGCCATGCTGGGTCGGCCCACGAGCAGCATCCAAGTCAAGACCGCCTCCTATTCGATGGGGAGCCTCGAATGACAGATGTCTGCCCAGGCGGACGACCCCCAGTCGGAATGACAAAGCGCATCACGGGCGACCGACCCCCCGTCGAGTGATGTATCTCCGCCCGAGCAGACGACCCCCCGTCGGAGTGATGAAACGCATCACGGGAGGCCGACCCCCCGTGGAGTGACGGATCTCCTCGCGGGTGGACGACCCACCGTCAATTGCCACCGTTAATCTCCTACTTCCTATATGGGATCCAAAGCATTTAATGCCCCCACCAACTTATGCCTAACCTCACGGCTACAGCGCAGTTACAGTGGCCGAGTACAGCGGTCAAATCCTCCTTTTACCGCCCATACCCGGGGAATCGGTGATTTGTACTACACTGCGACACCATACCGAGTGCTCTACGCTGCCAGGCGCCCCCTCGAGGCACATTTACCAATATCCGTACTACACTTCCCAGGGCTTGGCCTTATCCATTCGAGCCTCGACCCCCTCGGTCACCTCTCGAGTCGGACCTCGACACCTCCGGTCACCGCCCCAACAACCCCTGACGTGACGTCTACAGGGATTCGCATGCCCCAGCATGGGCACGGGTCTTTCACTGACCACCTATGGGCGTCGTTATGACACACATGAAGGACAGCCATTGACTCCAAGCACATCGACACAGGGCAACCCATGCCCGGGACACACTTCTACAGCACCCACGACATGATCAACATCCCACATCGGCGTCATCACTTATGACAATGCTCACAGCATCATTAGTGTTTCTTGTACACCCATGCCCCTCCTTGGCCTATAAAAGGGGGCGCTGGGCTAGCTGTAGAAAGAAAATGGTGGATGGGTTAGGATTCACTCGAACTCGCTAAGTCACACCATGCACACAGCAAGGCATAGGGCTAGCGCTCCTGTCTCAGGCCTTGTTCCCCATCTCTTCTCATACACACTCACTTGTGTCTCCCCTGTACAAGCACTTTGATGCAAGATAATACAAATTGTCCTCCCCCGCTGGACGTAGGGCCTTCTTTGACCAAACTAGGATAAACCCTTGTGTTCTTCTTGCATCACCATCCGGATTAGGGAGCACGCAGTACACATTTACTCATTGGCTTAGGGCCCTCCTGGGTTCGAACACCGACAAGGAGCAATAGATTACAGCACTCAGCAGATTAAGTCAAGGAGAGAAGCAAGGAGGCACTTACAAAGAGCTTTCCCACGAACTTGTTGTAATATTTATTGGCTTTCTTGTAATCTTTCCAATGAGGTAGGATAAGAACCTATTAAGCGTCAGGTTGCGGGTTCGAGCCTCCAGCGTGAGCTAATTTTTTTGCAATAAATAAAAGAAAAGATGGGAGGGGCAGGCCACGAGCGAGAGGCAGGCCCATGCGGCCGGGTCGACCTGGGCCATGGGCCCGTAGCGCCACGTGTTTGCAGCCATGCCCCACGGGTGGGACCACTCTCCACGTCATCACCATGTTCTCAGTACAAATAGAAAAACATGTATCTTAAAATCATGAAAGCACGTGTGTCCTAGTGGTAAGGCTCCTTTCTATTCACCGATAGGTTGCGGGTTCGAACCCGTGCAGGAGCAATTTTTTTGCAAAAAAATAAAGGGAGCAGGCAGGCAGCTGGTCAACCTCAACCGTGGGCCTGCATCGCCACGTGTTCATCGGCACACCCCGCTGGTGGGACCGCATCGCCATGTCATTGAGGTTGGGACCCGAAGGTGGGTCCGTATCACCATGGCCTCAAAGTGGGACCCACTAGTGGGACCACAGTGACATGTCCTCAAGATGGAACAAGAGCCAAACAATCAATGATGATTTAGTTTTGTTATTGTATGATGATCCTTTTGTTTTCTTCATTATTCTTCATGCCAAAGCTCCGTCACTTGTGAGGCATGATGATCTGTTAAATTTTGTCATAGAATGCTACCATTCTGTGATGAATTGAGCACTCATCACTAGTGAATCATCATTGATTAACACATTTCTAGTAGTGACCGATGCTAGGATAAATGGATCTTGTATGCCTGCCAAGTTCACATGCATCATAGATAAGCTTACCTTTGTCTACCTCCTTAAAAGCACCATGATATAATTTGCTCAAGCTTTGAAAAGGAACATGTCCTAACCGACGGTGGAGTGAGACCTCCCTCTCATGTTCTCCACAAACGGCTACCATTGCTGACTTCTCATGGTTAACAATCCACAACCCATTACGCCTAATTCTAGTCCCAATCAACCTCCCCGTACTCTTCTCCTGAAAGATACAAGAATTTTCATCAAAAATAAGAATGCACTTGAACTGATCAACAATGGAGCCAACAGAGAGAAGATTGACTAGGAATGATGGGACATGCAAAACAGACGATAGACAAAGGGATGGAGTACACTCTAAAGACCCTACTCCATGGATAGGTTGGGAGGTGCCATCAGCAGTTTGAATGATTTCAGAGTGGGTACATGGAGTGTATGATTTAAAAAATTTAGACATGCCTGAGTCTATGATCCACACTACATCATACCTATATGTGGATGCAAGTACATGTGCCTGAGTAACTTCGGCCAAATGGGCATAGTTGGCATGGTCACTGAAGTTACCAATGCTAGCTGCAGGACCAGCTGGGGTGATGATGGAGATGTTAGATGCTTTGTTGTTTTGCCATTGTTCCCACTGGATAACTTCCTCCCCCGTTAAAGTGAAAGCTGGAGCCTTTTCCCTCTTCATATCCTCCAAATGAGTCATAAGTCTAGCCATCTCGGCATCAATTGATTTAGCAGCGGCCTCCTTTTTCACCAAATCAGATTCCCTCTTCTTAGCCAACACCTCAGCCTCCAATTCCCTTATCCTAGACACAACAGCAACCAGTTCCGCCTCCAAAAACTACATCCTCAATCCCATCTCTGCCTTCCTAGTACTCAAAACCCTTAATTCCTCCACCTTTGCTTTCACCTTTGCTTCCATTTTCAACCGATATGCTCAGCCACCTTCCTAAACTCCTGCAAGGTCCTCTCTACCAACGCCTTCTCGCTTAACACCATATGAAATGGCTCCTTGTATTTATGCACCACTACCATGGTCAGGACGGTGACCGGCTCCTGCACAACAACACCAACCTCACCTTCTACTGCAAGCATCTCCCTCTCAAAGTCCATCTTCTTCATCGCCACCTCCTTGTACACCTCTGTGACCTTGCGCCATTGGTCAGACTGCAAGCGCAGCCGCTATAGCTTCGCCTCCATCTCCTCCATTTCTCAAAATCACTGAAGCTCCCAAGTACTGAAGGAGCAGCACTCACCACCAAATCCCCACAGCAATCACAATTGTAGCCACTTTTAGCTGAGCAGTACTCTGCAGCTAGGTACAGAAACCTCCGACAGTTCTTCACATTCCTTCTCTTCTACCAACACGTCACTCCCTACACCGTTCCTCCTCTGCTCACACACATCGACACACCACCACTGCAAGGGACTGCAGGAGAAACTTCTCCCTTCCTTCACCTTCCTCAACCCCAGCACCAGCATGTGCGCCTCCTGCTCTGCCTGCATCGCACGCCCTGGCTTACCCAAGTTTCGGTTACCGTTTCGGTTAAAAAACCGGTGCTCAGTGATAGAACTGAAAATCAGGATTATCGGTCATTTTTGGTATTTTTCAGTGTAAAAAAAATGCTCAAATTAATAAAAATTCCAAAAATCAGCAAAAAATCATCCAAAATATAATAGAATTACAAAATATAATCATTTTTCCAATGTTCTTATTTAAAAACATTCAAGTATTCAATAACCAATCACTAATGACAATCTAGGGGCTGGTACAATAAAATTTAACCATTTGTCCAGTGAGAGACATACATCTAGAATTAGAAGCAAACACAAGTTCTACAATTAGAAGTAAACACTAGAATTAGAAGCAAATACAAGTTCTACACATTGTTTGTAATCTGGCTGAGCTGATAGAAGAGGTAAAGACCATAGCATGTCAAGTGTCTTCATTTGCCATTTGAAATTACAATAGGACCTAAACACCTGCAATAACAGATCAGTATATCAAGCTAATCAGCACATGGAACCCACTGAAGCAACAGTATGCTGGCTAGGCAATCTATGTCTAAAATGAATTTGTATCAGTATATACATGCAACACAAGGCCATACTTTTTCTGATGAAAATCAAAGACATACAGAAGCAAGTGAGGGCAGTGTTGGTATAAATTAAGTGCAACTAAAATATGAAGGGTTCTGCAAGTGCACAGAATATACCATTATAGCATTTTACCGGGAGTATCTAGATATCATTATTTATATTTTACCACAGGGAAGCATGGGTTAAAGAATCTGATAATTCACCATCATATATCTACTAACTTAGCAAACCAACTAGACTATAGCAGGGGTAAATGATATATATGATAGGATTTATGGTATATAACACATATGGGATAGGTCACTAAAGATATGCAACTAGTTAACTTGAGAGGTCACGGGTGAGGTAGATTCCTATGATATTCTTATCACATAGTAAAGATATATCCAACTATGCTAAGACTTAACATACTCTTGTGCACTTTGGGACACCACTAGACAGGAGAGAGTACCATAAAAGATATCTCTACTAACGTGACTACGGTCCTACAATTTAAGGACCTGCTCAATGTGATGTGGATAGGGCTGTCACCTCCCGTAACTACCATACAACAAGGAACAGGGTGTACTCACAGGCAAAACATCATATAAGCACCACGCTTACATGAGGCTTGGCTACTTAGCTTAGTAGACAAACTAGAAGGCTAAGCGCTCTATGAACTAGCACACAAAAGCAATGATAAACTCAACTAGCAAGATATAAAGTAAGCATAGCCATATAAATAAGAGAATAAGTATGAGTCTTACACAATGTTGATGTGAAGATACAAGGCTTTGCCAAGCCTCCAAGACTAGATCCGGAACCTCGAACAAGAGCCCATTTTGACCCTCTCTCCCTAGCAACTAGTTGACTACATTGGAGAGTCTAGACCTAATCCGCTAGGGTTTAGAGAGAGATTATCCTTTCAAGGGACACCTCTCAATCAAATGAATAATAATGAATTCATTAGGGTTTCTCCCAGGGCCAAGGGCCTTGCTTATATAGCCCCCTAGGATGCACCACGGCCGTCGGATCAAACCACCCTTAATGGATGACATAGATTGGATCTCAAAGACAGTGGAGGCAGGATCCGCGAGCTTGGATGTGATTGGTCCAGGTCGGCGGGTGCCCGCCCAAGGCTGTGGGCGCCCGCCCGGCCACCGAGCCGGTTCATGCTCCCATTTAGTCCAGCAAACCTTCCTGATCACAGAAAAGTACATGTTCGCCCTTTATCTCTATGTAAACAATATCATGTGGGTTGGTTCTTTTCAGCTGACACCCTACGGAAACAGACATTCACCAAAACTCGTGGAATTCTGTTAGTATAACCCCTATATCTAGATGGTATTTATGTTTAGGTCCTTTTTTCATGTTTAGTTGACGGTTAAAAAGAGAACTTATCTACCATCAACAACTCCCCCAAGCTTACCTTTTTGCTCGTCCCTGAGCAAAGATAGACTCAGTGATGGATCAAGAGTTGCTACAATGCTTTCATGCCTCAAAAGTACACATGCGTTCAAACAAGATCTCTCCTCTGAATTAGAATGAACTATTCTGATTATAGACTTACTCATAGTACCTTCCACCATGGGGCTTGTAGCCGTTACTTGGGTCTTGAGCAGTTCAAAGACAGAACGGTCAAGTCAAGCGCCATGTTTCAAGCTCTTTGATCAACTATTATTCTGGAGTTTTTTTTGCAAGATTTTCAAATAAAACTCAGAGATTCCTATGTATGACCCTCTTAAGTCTCTCCTTTGTGGTATTTCTGGATTCTCACCAAGGCATTTATGGTGTATGTCTTTTCTCTTCTCTCAAGATATATGGTATTTTTGGTATTTAGGCATAGTAACATTATGCCTCTTCTCTCTCTCACCTTAAATCTAATAAGCTTATATGGAGTTCATAGGTGGGGAGACAAGGAAAACATACTTGCAAACAATTATTATGCAATCAAACCATGGATCCAGAGCAACTAGTCATACAATCAAAACAAGATATGCATGTGTATGGATATATGGCATGTAGTGGATAAGGGGTAGATAGAATAGTAGTGATAGTAAGAGGTGAATAAATGATAATGGTGGATACCTAATTCTACTAAAGCTCCTTTGAAGGAACTTCATACCTCTCTTGAACTTTGAAAGCTTTGGTGGAGAACATTGGGCTACTCTTTTATTATTTTCTAGTATGGGGGGATAAATACAGGTGCATACTTCGAGGATAGAAGCAGCACATATGTAGGTGGAGTGTATGTGGATCTTGATTTTAACCGCATGACCAGCTCCTAAGGGTCTACACAGCTCGACCACACTCAATGCTCACAAGCAGTAACAAAGTGAGTGTAGGGGTTTCCTAATCTAGTAAGCATGTATATGGCCATGGTAGGAATTGAAACTCTCATCATACAGGAACTCATCATGCAGCAATTTAATTTTTTAAAAGATAAATTCTCCAGAACTCTAGCATCTCTAGGAACAAGATAAACATCAGCTCACAACCTTCCCATATCATATCGATCAACTATCTAGAATTAGATCAAGCATTCGCTACCCACAAGTTCAGGTTTAGAGAAAATCTTAAATCAAAACCATTGTATCCAAAACTTAGGAGAGTTCGAGGCTGAAAACTAGGTACTTGAAAGGAATTATGGCAGAACAACTATTTATCATTTCCATGTATGAGTTTATTCTAGGGATTCTTCTTAGCAAGGTTAAACTTTTCCTCTATTTTATTTAGCAAACTTAAAAGATCTCACAGAACACATAAATATAGAAAGGAAAATATTTATTTTGATTCTAAAGGTTATGCATCTAACCATTTTAATAGAGCAGAAAATATATATGAACAGATAAATATAAATAGATAAGAGAATACTTAGCTAGATATATGGAGGATGCTCTCCCCCAAGCTGGATGTTGACATAGTCTTTATTGATGCAGCATATAGACAGTGGAGGTATACTTCCTCTCTAGGAGTGTTCATGATGATGATTGTTGAGACAACACTCCAAAAGAGGACACATCATCCTCCTATCTGTTAGCTTTCTTTGATCTTTCAAATTCTATGAAGCTCAAATAGACAACAAAGCTTGTGGAACTGATTAAATATTAGTCATAAATCTCTAAGCCTTGAGCATATCGAACCTCCTTATATATAATTTCTTTATTTAGCAGGATCTTTCTTTTAACTTGTATTTTTGATATTTTATATTTATACTATGCAAGGAACTGCAGACACAATGAATGCATATTTATTTTATTTTAACTTTTTATGCCACCACAGCGAATATACTCAGGGATGTTATGCCACAAATTTATTTGCATGGGGCTTAGCATTTTTTTGAATGCAATGCATGACATTTTTATTTTCTTTTCTATGACATCATTGATAAAGTTAACATGCAACTAACTACGCATTTTAAGGGAAAGTAAATATGCTGGATAGAATTTTAATGCAATGCTAAAAAGGAAATTATTGATAACTTAGCAAGCTTACCTCTTGGCGAGGGTTCGGTGATTTAAGTCCTCCAAACAGGACTTCTTGTCATGTCTGCTCCTCAGGTGCATTGTCTGATCCCAAAGGTGGAGACTTTGATAACTACACCTCTTGAGATGGTGATTTTGAAATGGTGTCACCCAAGTTCTTTGCTTGTCCAGCAGGTGGAGTTAAGTACTAATTATGGAGCTAGCAACATCTTACTCAGTGTGCATGTTGCAGGTTCAGAACTTTCACTTGTAGAATTTAGGAGATTAACTCCCCTACATTTTGCTTGAAGTGTGTCCTGCTTGCAAAGAAAAAGTAGAGATCAAGTGCATGGGTCCTGTTGGTGAAAAAACACCAACAGAACCATAACCTTATTTATTCTTCTCTAACCTTTGGCACATTGAACATGATGATATTGAAGTGCATTATTCATTCTTATAACAAGGGTGGCAAGATAGAAGGAGCATGAATGTAGCATTCAAACACTTTTTAGCGACAAGAGTGGAATTACTTAAGCTATCCAAGGATTGTCAATGTATCAAACATTGTTATGATAAAGACAATCATCTCCCAAAGATGCAACATTTATCTTATTTAATTATGACTATGAGATCAAGAGAGTGGTGCTATGAACAAGCGTAAGAACAAAACATGTTGAGTTAGTTAAGTTGAATCAAGCAAGCTGCAACTCAATCATGGTTGCTCCTTTATGTGAATACCAGAGCCAAGGAAAGCTTTTTCAATAATGACCACTTACCTTGAGTTATTACCTTTATCATTTGAGCATGATGACACCATATTATGAAGGGTAGTAGATGTGTTTTGGTAGTCCTTTGCTTTTTTCACAACTTGCTTTACTTGGTTCACCTTTCACCTTGACTTGTTCAAAAGCATCTTGCCTTCTAGATCTGCACTCCTTACTCCTCCTTTCTTTCATTATGTCCTGACCTTTTGCTCTACTCTCATTATTTCTTCTCTGTAGAGGACTAATGGACAACACATACCCGAAGGAATGTACACATAATAACAAGGGTGGTGTTCTCATAGAGCTAAAGGTCAAATCCTATGCTAAAGAAAAGTTGGTTTGAAAATTTTAATTAGCATAGAATATTTACTCACTCTTACTTTCTCGCTACAAGTTTGAATGATTCCTACTCCATAAAAGTGTATCAATCTTAAGAAAAAATAAAATCAATTCTTGAGAGAAGAAGTAATGGTGAGTAAAGGGATTGCAAACCAGCATGTTGGAGCAAAAAGAGCTTGAGAGGAGGAAGAGCTTTGCTGGATCATATTTAGAGGAATCATCAACCTTCCTCCCCCAAGCTTGCACTTTTCTGCCGCTCGACAGGAGGGTTGCATGCTCTTCTTTCATCATCCTTTCTTGATTTTCTTGAGTCTTCATTGATGAGATAATGTTCATTGGAGATCAAACTTGAGTTCCTCCTTGATGGTCTTTGTCTTCTTGCGACATGGCGACGAGATGTTCTATCAAGTGATACGCCAGTCGTCTTGATGGTCAAAGGAGGAACTTCATCGAGAATTGAATGAAATCTTCATCTCCAATGGCTTAAAGACATCATCTTGCGGCTTTAGTTGTTTATGATCTTTCAAGACTTGTCCAACAGTCATCCTTTGATTGATGACTTGTTGCCACAAGGATGCATGGCATGGTGTAATGACATCTTGTCATCCTTGTGCTTGCTGCTGATGTGCAAGACGGTGTCTTCAAGGACAATGAGAGCAGGTCTCTGATTTGAAAAAAAAAATAAGGTGAGGTGCACCCTTCTTCTCATCGTCATCCAAGCTTGAGTTTTGGGAAGACTCAAAGCTATGATGTCTTCACTCCTTAATGGCCAGTCACGTTGTTCATCCATTTCATTTGGGCGAGTGCTATTGATGTAGATCTTACGTACAACACTCATCTCGTTTATTCCATTACTGAAGTGGTGTGTTACCAAACCATGGATAGGCACATCATAGATTCTTTCCTGCAAAATATTAGTGGACACATACCCGAAGGATTGCAACAAATTTGAAATACAGGTTGTTGTCCACAACATATGCAATTTGCATTTATGCTAACAAAGATAAGGTTGTTGAATTATTTTAGCATAGATTTTGTTTGTCATGTTTTGCAACATTTTATTTTCTTTGGCACTCTAGCATGGTTCATAGCAAAGGTAACTTGCAGCAAAAGACAAATGAGTGATATTTAATACTTACCATTCTTCCATCAATGATGAATGAGCCGTGTCTTTTGCGTGAAGTTGTTAGAGTGCATTATATGCCTTGCTTCATCTCTCGTACGAGTTCATCTCTTGACTTACCCAAAGTGGATTTGTGGATTTCTGCAGGGGTTAGTCCGACAAAATAACCATTGTCTACACTAGCAATTTTTAGTTCAATAACCAAACTAGACTCCATGTCTAATTTAATTAAGGAAGATATTTTAACCTAAGCACCATGCTTAATTTAAAAGCCTTTGGAAGTACCCATATTGTAATATTGAGCACATCCAAACCAAAGCATACTATAGTAGATAAAGGTAGCGTGAAAGCACTTTGAGATTTACTCAATTAGAGATGAAAGAGCATGATCATGGTGAGGATTTTTTTTCAATTTAAGATGCAGGCGACATGAATGCAACTATATAAACATGCTATGGATTTGAGGAAACATCAACTAAACAAAGTGGAGAGGATGCATGGATGATTTAAAGTAAACATGCAGTGGATTAATGAGAAAACCTAAATTAAATGGGGCACATGGATTATTGAAGCAAACATACAATGTCATGCAAAAATTTAAAAGATAACTACTCATATATTTAAAGTCCATGAGCAAGACTATTTCACCTTTTCTTGATCATACTTACCATGACTCACAAAATGGTTATGAGTAGTGCAGCTTCCATGTTTATTTGAGATTTGAGTTGAATTCTTTTGACGATGACCTTTTCTCCAATCTACGCATGGTTAGAAATATATATATGTAAACAAACCTGTGAGATGGCAGGGTTTGATGAATGTTGAATGTTGCGGCACCCTGGGTTCGTCAAGGTCTCTTCTTTTTCCTGTGAAATCTTGTCGGAAGGTTGAAACAACTTGTTTTGTCCTGTCTATTCCACAACTCAACAGAACAAGGGGTAATCCTACTAAAGCTAGTGATACACTAAATTAGCAGACATCAAGATCATTATCAAAATCTTTACGCCAAATGCTTCCCCAGTAACGGCACCAAAAATGCTTGTTAGTATAAATTAAGTGCAACTAAAATATGAAGGGTTCTGCAAGCGCACGGAATATACCATTGTAGTATTTTATGAGTATCCAGGTATCGTTATTTATATTTTACCATAGGGAAGCATGGGTTAAAGAATCTGATAATTCACCATTATATATCTACTAACTTAGCAAACCAACTAGACTATAGCAGGGGTAAATGATATATATGATAGGATTTATGGTATATAACACATAGGGGATAGGTTACTAAAGATATGCAACTAGTTAACTTGAGAGGTCACGGGTGAGGTAGATTCCTATGATATTCTTATCACATGGTAAAGATATATCCAACTATGCTAAGACTTATCATACTCTTGTGCACTTTGGGACGCCACTAGACAGGAGAGAGTACCATAAAAGATATTTGTACTGACGTGACTACGGTACTACAATTTAAGGACCTGCTCAATGTGATATGGATAGGGCTGTCACCTCCCGTAACTACCATACAACAAGGAACAGGGTGTACTCACAGGCAGAACATCGTATAAGCACCACGCTTACACGAGGCTCGGCTACTTAGCTTAGTCGACAAACTAGAAGGCTAAGCGCTCTATGAACTAGCACACAAAAGCAATGATAAACTCAACTAGCAAGATATAAAGTAAGCATAGCCATATAAATAAGAGAATAAGTATGAGTCTTACACAATATTGATGTGAAGATACAAGGCTTTGCCAAGCCTCCAAGACTAGATCCGGAACCTCGAACAAGAGCCCATTTCGACCCTCTCTTCCTAGTAACTAGTTGACTACATTGGAGAGTCTAGACCTAATCCTCTAGGGTTGAGAGAGAGATTATCCTTTCAAGGGACACCTCTCAATCAAATGAATAATAATGAATTCATTAGGGTTTCTCCCAGGGCCAAGGGCCTTGCTTATATAGCCTCCTAGGATGCACCACGGCCGTCGGATCAAACTGACCTTAATAGACGACTTAGATTGGATCTCAAAGGCGGTGAAGGCAGGATCCGCGAGCTTGGACCTGATTGGTCCAGGTCTACGGGCGCCCGCCCAAGGCTGTGGGCACCCGCCCGGCCACCGAGCCAGTTCATGCTCCTGTTTGGCCCAGTGCCTTGTCGAACCTTCCTAATCACAGAAAAGTACATGTTCGCCCTTTATCTCTATGTAAACCTGTCATGTGGGCCTTTTTTGGTTCTTTTCAGCTGATACCCTATAGATACAGACATTCATCAAAACTCGTGAAATTCCATTAGTATAACCCCTATATCTAGATGGTACTTATGTTTAGATCTCTTTTAATGTTTAGTTGATGGTTAAAAAGAGCACTTATTTACCGTCAATGGGCAGCAACTAATTGCCCAAAATCCTAGAAGCAGCAAAGCGGCAAGCCCAGTTCTGAACTAATCCTTGTACGGTTTCGAAACATCACTCATAGCTACAGCAAAGATTTAAATCACTATTACCCATGCTTATGCAGTGAACACTCAGACAAACTATGTGCTAAAAGCACATCTCGAGCCCTACAGATTAACGAGAACCTTCTAGCAGTGCACGGCAGAGGGAAAACGAAGACAAGCAGAAGCAAGATGAAAACGAACACAATCAGAGAGAGGCAGAGGGTCGCGCCACCGCCGCATACCTGATGGCGAGGTCGCCGGGCGGCCAGGCTGGAGCTGGGGGAGAGCAAAGGCAGGTGCCGGGCGGCGGTGGTGGCTGAGAGTGAGGTGAGACAAATAAAATTCCAAACAGTTAGGGTTTCAGATAAAGAGATATATAGTTGGGAATGAACTAGTGGACCGGGTCGAATATGCTAGGCAAAAAAAATTCAAAATAGGTCGAATATTTTTCTACGATATGGGCTTTTACCGGGCCAGGCCGGTAGAACCGAAAATCGCCAAAACTCGCTGAAAATCATCCGAAAGCCAAAACTTGGGAGCTCAACTCAGACCAAGTGCATCCCAAGGCTAGACTACGGCCCGAGCACGCATCTCGTGCTCTGCCCGTGCCTGTACGAGCGCCGCCCGCACAGCTCGAGCGCACGCGCCTCGCGCCGCGCGTCCACAGCACCCGCACGCCGCCCACAAGCAGCCGCTGCTGCCTTGGCCTGCGCCCTCGGTCCGCTGCGCAACGCCGAGCCGCGTCGAGGCCCACGCGCCACCGCACCAAGACCTCCCCCGCGCTGCTCGCGAGACCTGGCGAGACCCGCGCGCTTGCACTCCGCCGGTCGCGCGGCTCCTGCCGATGAGACGCCGCTCACAGTAGCTCGACGGCGCCGCCGCCACCAAAGGTAATCAAAACCCTAGCTCTATATACCATGATGAATTTGGGGAATTTTTCTGCGTAGCTCACACAGCCAGCACACTCTCTCTTCTTTTATTCATTCTATTTGCACAAAGGTCCTCTACAAAGGTCATATTTACACTAACAAAGTGGCTCAAGGGGAGATATTTCCATGGCTCAAGCCACGAGGAAGAAGCATGCCATTGCGACGTGGTGGGCTATTCTAGCAGGCCGAGAACTGCTTCAGCTGGAACTGATCAGAAGGGTTGTTAATGGTGACACTATAGAGATTTGGCGTGATAGATGAATTACAAACCATTTTAATGGTCGGCAGATCACCCCCGAACAGGACTAGATCTTGTGCGTGTTTCTGAGTTGCTGACAGCGAGTGGTCAATGGAATGAGGGCCTGATTTGGGACCTGTTCCTACCAATACAAGCAGGCGCCGTCATACGTCAGACCCTGGGTCGTGGCCACGGCGACTTCTGGGCATGGGAGAAGGAGCGGCATGGCCGCATGGGGTTTACATGTTTAAATCAGCTTATAAATTACTGCATAGCAGGAAGATGGAAAACTTGGTCGGTCACCTATTCGGATGATCGGATGTGGAAAGCAGTCTGGAAAACGGCCATTCTTCCCAGTGTCTTTTGGTGTGGCGGGTCTTACATGAGTTTATCCTGCCTCGTCAGGTTCTGCATCGAACGCATATCGATTTGGTTGCCTTTTGCAAGGTTTGTGGACATCCAGAGCAGCGGCGGAGCTAGAATTTTACGGCTGGGTATTTCACGTAAATAAAAAAATCGATGCAAAAATGTACAGTAGTAAAAAGAGAGCTGCAGATTGCTCTCAGCAGGCGAGAGGCTCTTAACCTCAACACAAGGAGGATTTGGTGTGGATGTGGAAGATGTTGTCTTTGCCTTTGCAGCTTTCTCCCACAATGCAAATATGCTAGCACCTTCATCTTCATCTATGTTACAAGAATCCAATGCAAACAAAATAGAGAAAGAACTCTTAATTTTTTACTCTCAAAGAATGTATCTGACGACTGACATGGATGTGCTAGGCTGCTAGCTAGTGTGCTCACCTTGCCTCAAGCAGCAAGCCGGAGCCGAAGTGCTAAACCGTGGCCGTCGTGGCATCGCGACAGCGCCGAGCTTGCCGTCGCGGTGTCCGCCGTCTACTGGTCACCGGAGTCGGGACGCTAGGGCTGGGCTCGCTCGCGAAGGGGTAAGGCGCGACCGGCGACGGCTGAGCCGAGGATGAGGGGGCGTGCGCGGCTGAGGGAAGGCTGTCGCTCTCGCTCGGTCGCCGATGCTCTCTCCTCTGCAACTCAGCGCTGCGCCGTTGCACGCCGCCGCCTGGAGGCATCGAGGCGTGATTAGTGCCATGCTAGTTGGGAGAGCGGCAGCGAGGAAACGATACGATCTTTGTTTTGTTTTCTTTGGTGGGCTGATTATCGCTGCTTTCTACTGGGCTTTGTGCTAGATTTGCAACATGTAGCAACCTATACCAGTTTACGTGTACATTAATACATATATGTATTTATGTTTGTTTTCAAAATCTTGGGTATTCCATGGAATATAGGGAACACCCCTAGCTCCTAGCTCCGCCCATGATCCAAAGGAATTCATCAGACATGTTCTCTTTGAGCGCACAGTGGTAAAAGAATTTTCGGGTCAGGCAATATTGGCAACGGGCCGGATGTAGAAATCTCTGCATTCAGTTTCAGTATCTTGGGCATCAGACTTGATCTTCAATATCATCTCTAAAAAGGATCGCTCCATCATCCTATGTGGAATGTGAGCACTCTGGACATTGAGGAACAAGCGCAGGCACTGCAATCAAACGATGACCCTGTAGCAAGCAGTTTTTGGCAAAAGAATTTTCGGTCAGGCAATAATATTGCAACGGATTGGGTGTGAAAAGTCTCCATTCAGTATCTTGGATATCAGACTTGATTCTCAATATCGGCTCTAAAAAAGATCGCTCCATCATCCTGTGTCTAATGTGAGCACTCTGGACATTGAGGAACAAGCAGGGCACCGCGATCAAACGATGACCTTGTACCAAGCAGTTTTTTGGCAAAAGAATTTTCGGGTCAGGCAATATTGTAACGGGTTGGGTGTGAAAAGTCTCCATTCAGTATCTTGGACATCAGACTTGATTCTTAATATCGGCTCTAAAAAATATCGCTCTATCATCCTGTGTGGAATGTGAGCACTCTGGACATTGAGGAACAAACACAGGCACAACGAGCAAGCGATGACCCTGTACCAAGCAGTTCTATTTGTGTCCGTGACACAGCGTTTGATCTCTAGAGTCTGTTGAAACCAAATGAAAGGCGAGCAGGTGTGGTCGAGGTACCAAGATTTTCTGTGCTTTTCTGTGGCCTGAAACTAAATACTGACGCCGCTTTTCTGTGCTCAAACGGGTAATGGCGCATCAGCTTGTGTCTCTCGAGATTACGTAGGGAACTTTGCATTGGTACAGGCGAAATGGTATGACAATCTCCTGAACGCTAGTTTTGGGGAGGCTTGGCTTGCAGAGATGCAGTGAGATTGGCGGTTCATTGTGGTTATCAGCGAGTACACCTGGGGACGGGTTGCCTGGAAATCATTCAGTTATGGGAGAACCGAGAAACCTGGGGACGGATTGCCCGTCCTTGCTGCCGAATGTTTATCTGGCTCAGGGCTCAGATGAGCCCCGGACGGTAGCCGTGGATATTGCGCGAAGATTCGGGCTAGCTAATGAGTTCGGGTCTGTTTGGTACCTAGCATATTACTAGATAAATACGCTTGCGTCGCAATAAAAAAAAATACTATGATAACATTTGTTCGTCCCCACAAATTTAGTCACCTTCAACTCTTCTATGAAATGAAGGATTTTAAGGCTGAAGTAGTATAGACTAATGGCAATGTAGGTCAATTGTGAAATATTTATAAAAAATAATAATTTTGGAATGCAGGGAAGTAAATAAGATCACATTCAATTTGTAAAGTCAAGTCACAGTTTGTACATTTTTGGAGAAGTCACACCATGCACAGTGACAATTAATTTTCCAAAAAAAATATGCTATATGCAGAATAAATATATATATATATATAGATGCCAGACAATGATGCGGCAACGTCGGCCCGTAGCCATGGTGAGACTTGCTCTTCAGACGCAGTCTCTCTGACGTGTCGTGTGCCTCCTTACATTATATGTTGTTTCGAATTATGGAACTTTGGTTATAGAGTTTTCTTGCGTGTAGATTGTTCTCGTGTTCTGATCCTATTCCAGTCGACTATGAGTCCAATATATGTTTTTACCCAAGTTTTTTTCTTTAGATTACTTTATAGAACCAAGGGAATACTTCTACGATCGAATCTATCGGTACTGGAGATTTGTTTAGCATTCTTTTCTTCCTTTTTTGAATTGGAGATTTTTTTTTATTTTTTCCTTCTGATTTTTTCCAAACTCCGGTAATATTCCTTCTTAGTTTTTTCTTCCGATTATTTTTCTAGTCCAATCCTATTCCTTGTGTTCGCTTGGGTCTGTCCAAACTAATATATCGTGTATCAGAGATTTGTTTAGATTTTCTTCCTTATATTTTTTTCTATCTAGATTCTGATTATATGTTTTGTACTTGAGTTTTTTTCCTAGGTAGAGTCTGAAAGAATATCTTTTGTACCGGAGATTTTTTTTTAGTTTATTCCTTTCGGTTAGAGTCTAATCATATTTGTTTGTACCGGAGATTATATTTCTTTTCCTTCTATTTTTAGCAGCTAGTGGGTTAGAAAATCCTTGACTCGTTGCATGTAGGCATGCAAATCTAGTGGAGGGAGTAAACGACCCCAGTGTGCACCTGTCAATCCTTGTGGGCATACGGCGAAACCGCCGGGACGCAGATCGTGCGCTTGGCCTTGTTCTGCCGAGCAGAGCGAAGCGGGGTGACGCACGTCAGCCTGCCCTGGTAGAGTCTAGTTTTGGGTTTTTTTTAGGAGTTATTAGATTTGGATGTTATGGCAGTGGACAGGGTAGGAGCATCTCTAAAAGTTTGTCAAAATTTACATGGCAAATCTTGTGATTTAGTAACTTGCTAAAATATATGCCAATTAAAAAAATAAATCTTCTCCAAGAGTTTATTATAATTGGCTTGTCAAAACTTAAGTTATTTTTTCACCAAGGACCCTATCTTTTCTAGTAATTAACGAAGCCCATATCTAAAAATATCCCTCTATGACAAACTTGCAGTAGGAACTCTGAGAGACAAAATTAAATTTTAGGCCTTCCTCAACGTCTTCTCGTACATAGGCGTCGGGATCCGTCGCTGGCAGCCGGTGATCGGAGGAAGCTGAGCACGCAGGACTGCACAGGGTCACGGGATCCCGAAATTTGCATCTCCAGTTCTTCACCTACCTCCTCCGATGACCCTAGCTGGAGCCTGTTGCCACCGCTTCCTGAAGGATCGATCCATGGATGGACGATCGATGGATGGATGATCAATCCATGGATGGATGGGCAGGCCGACGTGCGTCACCCCGCTTCGCTCTGCCCGGCAGAACAAGGCCACGCGCGCGATCTGCGTCCCGGCGGTTTCACCGCATGCCCACAAGGATTGACAGGTGCACACTGGCGGTCGTTTACTCCCTCCACTAGATTTGCATGCCTACATGCAACACCGCTTCCTGAAGGATCGATCCATGGACGGACGATCGATGGATGGATGGACGACGGGCGGCGGGAAAATTATGACGGCTTCTCGCGCAGGAGAAGACGCGGCGCCTGCGGAAAAGAGCGATGGCAAGTGAAGTACGCGTGGAGGAGAGGGATAGCAAGTTGATAAAATTTGTAAATTTGTAAAGTTATTTGGTAAACTGTCAGAGAGTAATATTTTTAATTTTGTCAAATTTTAAATAGCAAGTTGATAAAATTTATAAAGTCATTTGGTAAACCGTTGGAGACAATTTTTTTGGTTTTATCAAATTTTCAAGTATAGCTACCTCATGTTAGCTGAAGCATTTATCTGTTACGTGGAGCATTTATCGCTTTTACTGTAGACAGCTGCCGCCGCCACCGTGCTCGGCCGGTCGGCCCCCACCCCGCCGCAGCTGCCGTCATCGTGCTCGCCTCCCGCCGCCGCCGCCGCCGTCCTCGCCCTCCACCTCGGTCCCCACCCCCTGCCGCCGCAGCCACCATGTTCGCCCCCGCTCCCGCCGCCGTCCTCGCCCTCCACCTCGGTCAACTTCCTCATCTCCATTGCTGGCATCGCGAACACCAACACCTCCGTCTGAGCTTCAAGTTCTACTGCAGGTTAGCTCCAACACATCCCAGTTCCTCTACTAGGTCTAATTCGTACGGTGATGAGACAGGCGCGGGTAAGAGGTCGTCGAGGTGCTGTGGGAGATTATGGCGCCCATCTCCTAGATCTCCTGGATGTGCTGATTCTGAGTTTTTGTGTGTATGTTTCCTGGTTGGTTGGATGAGCTGTGATGTTTCCTGGTTGCATTGGATGTGTGCCTAATTTGTGTGGCTTTTGGGAAAAGGAGAGCACAATGCTGCTCTTGCTGAAGATTCTGGACTTGAATCTGAGTACATACTTGCTGGATGTGGCGCAGATGAGCTAATTGATTTAATTATGATGTTAGCATCTAGCTCATTTATATCTCAAGACACTTAACTTTTTGCTGACATCTTCATCCAAAAGCTGAGTTATTGACTATTTCATAAATTATGCAACTGCAGATGTGTGCCCGAACCAGGTGACAAAATTGTTGATTGCCCTTCAACATTCACAATGTATGAGTTCGGTGCTTCAGTCAATGGTGCACTTGTTATCAAGGGTGGGTGGCTAGTCCTTTCTTGTTTTTTGCTTATATTTCTTGAACCTTCAATGATTCTTTGGTTAGTTTTAGTTCATCTATTAAATTGATTTTTCTCCACACTCTATGCATCTTCCCTGCATGATATTTCATTCACCATACTATAATGTAGTTCCAATACTCCCTGATTTTCCCCTAGACGTTGATCGTATTGTCGAAGTCGTTGAACAGGAAAACCCAAAATGCATATTTCTGACATCCCCAAATAATTCAGATGGCAGGTATATCTTTTGTCATTCATAAGTGGAGGAACTATTGTTCTATTTGGCTACTGTCCATATTACCATATTTTACTGAATTACTTCCATTATATTTTTTCAGTATAAATCACTATCCTTGGTTTAACAAGTTGAAGTCTGTGCTTTTTATTCACGACATAACAGCTATTCGCAAGTTTATCGTGTTCAGAACAAGTGCAGCAGTTGAATTCGTGGTGGGTGTTTTCTGATGTTGAGTTGCTTGTTTGGTTGTTGATGAGAGAACGGATAATTTTGTAGGTATAAATAAAGTCCAACATAGCAATGCTGTTGTCTTAAGTTCTTGTCTCAAAGGTTATTAGACATTGCAGGCTCAAACAAATAAACGAAGGAAAGTTGTAAAATGGAAAATTTTCATCCATGACCACCATGACGACAATGTGTAAACACCGTGACTTTATTTATGTTGATTGACATGCTGAGGCAGAGTGAGGCCAAGGCAGGAGCAGGCTTTGCACTGCAACTGCGTCTTCACATATGTTCACTGGTACTGGCCGGCAAGCTTGCCTTCATTGACAATGTAATTTTGCACTGGGAAATCCTAACCCTTGAAGTACCTCTCCAGCATGTCCTTCACCCCTTGCCGCCCCTCGCTCTTGGCTTCGCGGACACCAACAGTGTCACTTCCTGCAACAAGCTGATGTTACACTCCTCTTTATTGTTCGTGTCCCTGGAGAATGATGTGAGAACCTGAAGAAAAGCTGCCGTTTCTGATCTAGTGCGTCTGCTCATCTGTATAACTTGACTGTTTATTATGAATTGTTTGGTAGGCTAGGCAGTTCCAGCTGCATTTGCATCAGGAGAGGACCATTCGGGTCATGCTTGATCGGGCCATTGGACGGGCATCCAGCACATTGTCTCCTCGCCATAGGCATTTCCCAGCTCAGGTATGACTGATCGTCCATTTATTACCAACTCAAAATTTTCCTCCTGCGAGTTGCAGCTGACTCGTGCATCTCATGTGACACATAAGTTATCTCTCAAGTTATCTGAAGAATGTTCATTTCCATGCAGTGTTCTCAGCACTGCCGTGGCAGTTTGCAAGCACTCAGTAATTTATTATGTCTGGATTGGGTATGGAAATTCAGTTTTGTAAGAAAACAGCTATGAAATGCCCACACCAAAAGTAGGCCACAAGAAGGCAGCCAAGCATAATATCAAGTGCATTTTGCGCAGCCCTTCCACAACATGGAGTCACCCTCCAAATCAGGAAGAACCAAGAATATGCTTAAGGCTAAGATCAAGCACCAATCTTTTTCAAGTGAAACATTGGATATTCATCCTACTACCTTCCCACTCATACTAGTCAAGGCATATGCTGTGATTTTGAGGGAAAGACTACAGCCTGTTATTATACTAGCTGTAGATAGGTAGTTGTTTGAATTGCAAATGTAAAATGACATGAATTGAGATTGTATTTGAGTATTGGTTATGACAATGAATGTTTGTCAATTTGAGGGCATGGTGTTTTGATAATTATTTCAGTTTGACAACTCTATATGAATGGCAAGAGTTTCAGGTTTTGTGCCAAAAGGATGTCAATTTTGATTTGGTGAACATCCTTGAACAATTCCAAACATATCATTCTTCACTAGCCATGCTGTCTAGAGCAATGCAAATGAAGGGAAATAGATAGACAGAAGTGCAGCTATTATTTGGTAAATGGAATCGATATTCTATTAATTGTAGCAGGCTAGCTGCACATATATCTCTCATGTCAGTAGTGCTGCTATCCTGCTACTATTCGGTGGCAGGCGTTTCGGTGGACACTCAAGATTGTTGTTTTCCTGGGGATGCTCTCGCATGTCTCGCCTGGTATGGTTGAAGTCAGTATTAGGAGGTGGCTGTGGATATGTGGGCTGAGAGATGGCTTCGGCGGCGTGCTCCATCGGCGGGGACGGCGGCACGGATGCAGCCTCACCGGCGATGCGCAGGGACCCCCCGTTGCCGTCTGTGCTTTCAAAGTGTAGGAGACGACCACGATTGGATCTAAAACGTTCCCTGCATACCTCCTAGCTGCAATCAATACCACAATAAATGCGCGCCAGCATGGGCTTGCATCTGAGGCACATAATCGGCAGCTATTACGGTGGGTGTCTTCATAATCCGGGCGCGCAACCGGTGATGATGTCCATCCCGTTTCGTCGATCGAACGGTGCCGAGCGGGGGCTCATCTGAGCCGAGACAGATAAACCGCGTCGCATCCTTGCTCCAATCTTTTCAGATATACATGATATGAAGCTTGCTTTATTTACGGAGTTTTTGCTTTTGCTAGTTGATTGTGCAGCAAGGTCGCTCATATGTTAGCCAGTTACGAGTCACGAGTTCTCACCAGTCGAAAATGTGGTTGTAATTCCGGCTTGTGTTCCTGATTTTGATCTTGTATGAAGCTTCAGTTATTATGATATTCGCACCATCTCAAATTATTTGTCGTTTTCTGTTTTGATATCACAAATTTGACTCGATTTATAAAAAAAGAGCGATATTTGTATGTTCAAATAAATTTATTAAAAAATTAAATACAGAGACCTTTCAAATAATAGTAATTATATATCATAGATATTAATATTTTCTAATATATATTTTATCAAAATTGTTTCTCAGAAAACGAAAACAAAAAGCTCACGTCCATTCTTTATCTCTTAAGACGGGATGTCCTGACTATCCAACAGTTATGACATCCCCATTGTCCATCGAGCCTGCTCTGAATAATTCCCCATTTGCTGGATTATTACCAACAGATCTTTATTTTAGGTTGGGGGGAGTTTATATATACATAAACAAAAGGCCAGCTGATTCGGAATAAAAAGATGAAGCTATTATTTATTAAAAAATCAAAGCATATTATTTTTCTTCTCTCCCTTCGAAGAGGCAATTAATGCTTATCGTAGAGAAACTCCAACGGTTTTGCATTTTTTGTTTGACAAAATTTGGAATATGCCAAGTCGCAAATGAATATGGCAAAGGCAAAAAGTCAATCTCCAACGGTTTCCCATTGTTCACTTGGCAAAACTAAAAATTGTACGCGCGAGGGGAAAATATCCCGCTGGAGTGTAGCGCGCGAGGGCGATTGCCAAGCGAACCATAGTTTGACATATATGTCAAATATTACCCGATGTTTGCCAAGTTAACAAAAATACCAAGCCCATTTGCCAGACCGTTAAATAGGAGATTTTTAGACTTTTTACAAAAACAAAAAATGCCAAGTCCATTTGTAAAATCGTTGGAGTTGATCTGACTGCCCTTTGTTGTCGTCCCTACATGGCTATATAGGTCATTAATTAGGAGCGACGCCTTTTGTTTAGGAGTATTATACTTGATCCTATGGCCATAGTTTGAGATACAGTATTATATGACAAAATTAGTTTTCGGTCTAAAAAAGTTTTGCTTAGTTTCTAGGCTCCTTTTCAACAAGGTAACGGTGTGAAAAGCAATGCAACACTACATTAGTCTACTGATAAAGTACGGACCTTTAAGGCTGCCAATTATCAATAATTTTCTAAAATAAAGTACAATAATTTTTTCCAGCATGAAATTATTTTCTAGAAATACCTTTATTTTGTATTGTACTTGATCGATCTTATGGCTGTTTGATTCCATAACATATACATACGTCAGTGGTTAATATTTTTCTCTTACTCATATCTGTGTGGTACTTCTCTTGAGTATAGATATAGATATAGATATAGATATAGATATAGATATAGATATAGATATAGATAT
>JALGXP010000645.1:0-26414 GCA_023333625.1 Bothriochloa decipiens
TAGGGTTTCTTGTACACCCATGCCCCTCCTTGGCCTATAAAAGGGGGCGCTAGGCTAGCTTTAGAAAGAAAACGGGGGATAGGTTAGGATTCACTCGAACTTGCTACACACTTGCTTGTATCTTCCCTGTATAAGCACTTCGGTGCAAGATAATACAATGTCTCCTCCGCCGCTGGACGTAGGGCCTTCTTTGCCCAAACTAGGATAAACCCTTGTGGTCTTCTTGCATCACCATCTAGATTAGGGAGCACGCAGTACACATTTACTCATTGCCTTAGGCCCCCCTGGGTTCGAAGACTGACAGTTGGTGCGCTAGGTAGGGGAATCTGCATGTCACAGCCTCTTCCTGCCATTTTTCGGATGGCAGACTCTATACCATCACTTCCGTTTCCTACAGTGATCTGGTTCGGGAGCTTGGAGTTTGTCACTAGGGCATGGCCAAGACATGGTCCTGCTCTCAGTCAAAGATCCGAGCGAAAGCAGTCCCGGGTCCCTACATCGGGCCCCTCGCCAGTCTCGTCACCACGCTTCCGTGCCCAGGAGGAGGCATGGCTAGCGCAACCACATCACCACTCCGAGTCAACATTCACCTTGGCTTCCTCGCTCCCAGCGGAGGATGCAGGGTCCCTGGTTGGGAACCTGGCGGACCTGCACCTAGGACCGAAGGAGGAGTTGGGAGGTCTTGGAGTGGACCCAGACTTCATCTTCACGATGCGAGGGCCGGATGTCACCCCTTCAGTGGGTGCGGCCTCAGCGCCACCTGATCTATTGCCGCACAAGATGTACGGGACTCGTCGCCCATTCCCGTTTGGCCTGGACAACACCGCCAGGACGTACTCCACCACTGTACGGTCCCATCTCGGTGCTTGTGAAGATCATCTCAGGCAATTCCTGTGCACCGCTGAGGCCATACGGGGTACCAAGGCATCAAGACACGCCTGCTCCCCTTCGTCGCCGCTGCTCTCGCCTTCCTCCCCCTCCTCCTCTTCCGAGGGAATTCCTCCTCGGGAACCCCCTCACGCCTCTCCTTCACCTAGTGCTACTCACCCGCCAGGCGCTCGAGGTTCTTCTTCTTCCGCTCCTTCTTCTCCTGATCCTTACTCTTCTTCTATTGATGGGCAGTGAAGCATCTCACCTGGCGATCGGGGTCATCCTCCTTGACTGGGGGCATCGACACCCTGAAATTTATGGCCCCCTGTACACAAGCCTATGACAGAAAACACGAGGATGAGTCAAGGAAGAAAGGAGTTCAAGGGCGATATTATGACATACTCACTGGATGGATGTGACCATCGTCGGGCAGCATCGGGATGATGTTCACATCCTCCGGTGCGAAGGCGCCGGCGACTGCTCCCATCACCCACCTAGCGATGTCCTCAAGGGACAGCGCCTCGGCCAACATCTGACACCCCTCGAGCGACGCCCCGGGCACCATCTGATCCAAGCGCAGCGGGCACCGCATCAGTGGGAGGACCCTCCGGCTATGGAACACCGAGACAACAATCCCGGCATTCAGCCCCCACTCACACAGAGTCCTCAGTGCATCGAGGAGGGGGTTCAGCCTCGCCTTTCGATCCTTCGCCACGTCGTGTGGCCAGTGCTCTGGGCACTTCGCGATTGCGTGCCCGGTGTAGTGCGGCAGTAGGCTGGCATCATTCTAGAGGTAGAACCATCCAGCGTGCCACCCGCCGTGGTTGCAAATCCAGCGTGCCACCCACCATGGTCGGGATGAACTGGTCCGACCACTTCAAGGACAGGTTGCAGTAGCCGACGCGGACGATGCTCCTCACCCCCTGTGACACCGGCTTGGTAAAGTGCTCGCCCTTGAAGAGATGGAGCCACAACTCCTAGTGTGGCTCCATCCCTAGGTATCCCTCATAGACTGCGGCATAAATTGCCACGTTGGAGATGGCATTGGGGGAGAAGTGCTGGAGCTCGACCTCATAGTAGTTGGCCAGTGCCCACGTGAACTGGCTCAGAGGTGACCCGAGCCCCATCCGGTGGTACTTCATGAAGCTCACCATGTACCCCTCTGGTGGGTTTGGCTCCAGATCTTCCCTTGGCAGCACCATCCACTCCAGCCGATCAGCCAAGACAACGGGGTGAAGGAGCCCATCATCCACCAGCTCCTCGAGCTCCCATGCCATCACGGTTGACGGGAGCTAGTCCTTCGAAGAGAGAAGCTCAGGCACCATAACGACAGCGCAGATTTGCTCAGCGTGTGGATGGGAAGGAAGATTCCTAATCTCTCCCCTCTTCTCTCTTACGCTAACGAACAGGGCGACTCTTCTCTCCGGCGGTGGTGGCGGCAAAAGCAGGAAGGCAAGATGGGGGAGGGATGGAACCCTATCTCCAGAATTTATAAGCAAGCCAAAGGGCAACGGGCGTATCCGGCGAAAAAGTAGGTAAAACCCCGCATTTAACTCCCGCACCTAACCACACCCTCGATTTACGGGTACACGGACACGCGTCGGGTGCTCGGTCTCCAGCCGTTGCTCCAGCCCCCCATGACTGTGCTGTTACGACTCCTACCTCAAAAGGCGCGCCCAACAGACGGGTGAAGTTATTCGCTGGCGATTCCTTCCACGGTAAGGAACGCGGGCCCCGGCCCCATAAAAATCTCAAGGGAGCGAAGGCTAGCCCTCGACCAGGGTTTGACAGCCACCCTCGAGTATCTGAGTCAGGCATGTCTGGGGGGGAGCCAACACGAGTCCCTTGCTCCAGAACAAACTCTTCGGCATATTCAAGGCGAAACAAAAGCACAACTACGGAATCCCCTCAGAGGGAGGCATTGAGCCACCGAACCCTATCGAATGCGATCAAAATCCATGTGTCCATATGTTAGCTTCAATGAGAGCACCTCCGTGGCCACCTGTTGACCCCTATCGAACGAGGCATGAGCTCTCACTTGAATTCTCCGATAACAGCTCACCAGAGGACGTCTGAGCTCACCCAAACGAGGGCTCGCTCGCAACCAGGTGGCCTCGATGAAGAAGGAACCAACCACCTAGGGGCTCGACAATGCATAGAGTGGGCCTCGACAAAAAAAGCTCATGCATGCCCGGGGGCTTAACCACTTGATCACCCCTCGATGAAAATACATAAAGCCCTCAGCGGAGTATCCTACTCCTCTGATGCCTCAGGGGCTACACCCGAAGGGTACGCTCGCGCGCACCCTTTAGAGAACGACAGACGCTATGACTCCAGTTCATGAGCCTCTGCGTGAGTGCCAACACTCGCGCAGAGACTCAAGGGCTACTGTCGGGTACCTAGATAAGGGGTACCCTAAACCTCAATCTAGGAAAATTAGTCCCCAAACAATTAAACCCAAATCACCAAAAAAGCCCGCAACCGGCCTAAGTGATAAGGGTCCATCAGCGCGTGTCGAGCCATGCTGGGTCGGCCCACGAGCAGCATCCAAGTCAAGACCGCCTCCTATTCGATGGGGAGCCTCGAATGACAGATGTCTGCCCAGGCGGACGACCCCCAGTCGGAATGACAAAGCGCATCACGGGCGACCGACCCCCCGTCGAGTGATGTATCTCCGCCCGAGCAGACGACCCCCCGTCGGAGTGATGAAACGCATCACGGGAGGCCGACCCCCCGTGGAGTGACGGATCTCCTCGCGGGTGGACGACCCACCGTCAATTGCCACCGTTAATCTCCTACTTCCTATATGGGATCCAAAGCATTTAATGCCCCCACCAACTTATGCCTAACCTCACGGCTACAGCGCAGTTACAGTGGCCGAGTACAGCGGTCAAATCCTCCTTTTACCGCCCATACCCGGGGAATCGGTGATTTGTACTACACTGCGACACCATACCGAGTGCTCTACGCTGCCAGGCGCCCCCTCGAGGCACATTTACCAATATCCGTACTACACTTCCCAGGGCTTGGCCTTATCCATTCGAGCCTCGACCCCCTCGGTCACCTCTCGAGTCGGACCTCGACACCTCCGGTCACCGCCCCAACAACCCCTGACGTGACGTCTACAGGGATTCGCATGCCCCAGCATGGGCACGGGTCTTTCACTGACCACCTATGGGCGTCGTTATGACACACATGAAGGACAGCCATTGACTCCAAGCACATCGACACAGGGCAACCCATGCCCGGGACACACTTCTACAGCACCCACGACATGATCAACATCCCACATCGGCGTCATCACTTATGACAATGCTCACAGCATCATTAGTGTTTCTTGTACACCCATGCCCCTCCTTGGCCTATAAAAGGGGGCGCTGGGCTAGCTGTAGAAAGAAAATGGTGGATGGGTTAGGATTCACTCGAACTCGCTAAGTCACACCATGCACACAGCAAGGCATAGGGCTAGCGCTCCTGTCTCAGGCCTTGTTCCCCATCTCTTCTCATACACACTCACTTGTGTCTCCCCTGTACAAGCACTTTGATGCAAGATAATACAAATTGTCCTCCCCCGCTGGACGTAGGGCCTTCTTTGACCAAACTAGGATAAACCCTTGTGTTCTTCTTGCATCACCATCCGGATTAGGGAGCACGCAGTACACATTTACTCATTGGCTTAGGGCCCTCCTGGGTTCGAACACCGACAAGGAGCAATAGATTACAGCACTCAGCAGATTAAGTCAAGGAGAGAAGCAAGGAGGCACTTACAAAGAGCTTTCCCACGAACTTGTTGTAATATTTATTGGCTTTCTTGTAATCTTTCCAATGAGGTAGGATAAGAACCTATTAAGCGTCAGGTTGCGGGTTCGAGCCTCCAGCGTGAGCTAATTTTTTTGCAATAAATAAAAGAAAAGATGGGAGGGGCAGGCCACGAGCGAGAGGCAGGCCCATGCGGCCGGGTCGACCTGGGCCATGGGCCCGTAGCGCCACGTGTTTGCAGCCATGCCCCACGGGTGGGACCACTCTCCACGTCATCACCATGTTCTCAGTACAAATAGAAAAACATGTATCTTAAAATCATGAAAGCACGTGTGTCCTAGTGGTAAGGCTCCTTTCTATTCACCGATAGGTTGCGGGTTCGAACCCGTGCAGGAGCAATTTTTTTGCAAAAAAATAAAGGGAGCAGGCAGGCAGCTGGTCAACCTCAACCGTGGGCCTGCATCGCCACGTGTTCATCGGCACACCCCGCTGGTGGGACCGCATCGCCATGTCATTGAGGTTGGGACCCGAAGGTGGGTCCGTATCACCATGGCCTCAAAGTGGGACCCACTAGTGGGACCACAGTGACATGTCCTCAAGATGGAACAAGAGCCAAACAATCAATGATGATTTAGTTTTGTTATTGTATGATGATCCTTTTGTTTTCTTCATTATTCTTCATGCCAAAGCTCCGTCACTTGTGAGGCATGATGATCTGTTAAATTTTGTCATAGAATGCTACCATTCTGTGATGAATTGAGCACTCATCACTAGTGAATCATCATTGATTAACACATTTCTAGTAGTGACCGATGCTAGGATAAATGGATCTTGTATGCCTGCCAAGTTCACATGCATCATAGATAAGCTTACCTTTGTCTACCTCCTTAAAAGCACCATGATATAATTTGCTCAAGCTTTGAAAAGGAACATGTCCTAACCGACGGTGGAGTGAGACCTCCCTCTCATGTTCTCCACAAACGGCTACCATTGCTGACTTCTCATGGTTAACAATCCACAACCCATTACGCCTAATTCTAGTCCCAATCAACCTCCCCGTACTCTTCTCCTGAAAGATACAAGAATTTTCATCAAAAATAAGAATGCACTTGAACTGATCAACAATGGAGCCAACAGAGAGAAGATTGACTAGGAATGATGGGACATGCAAAACAGACGATAGACAAAGGGATGGAGTACACTCTAAAGACCCTACTCCATGGATAGGTTGGGAGGTGCCATCAGCAGTTTGAATGATTTCAGAGTGGGTACATGGAGTGTATGATTTAAAAAATTTAGACATGCCTGAGTCTATGATCCACACTACATCATACCTATATGTGGATGCAAGTACATGTGCCTGAGTAACTTCGGCCAAATGGGCATAGTTGGCATGGTCACTGAAGTTACCAATGCTAGCTGCAGGACCAGCTGGGGTGATGATGGAGATGTTAGATGCTTTGTTGTTTTGCCATTGTTCCCACTGGATAACTTCCTCCCCCGTTAAAGTGAAAGCTGGAGCCTTTTCCCTCTTCATATCCTCCAAATGAGTCATAAGTCTAGCCATCTCGGCATCAATTGATTTAGCAGCGGCCTCCTTTTTCACCAAATCAGATTCCCTCTTCTTAGCCAACACCTCAGCCTCCAATTCCCTTATCCTAGACACAACAGCAACCAGTTCCGCCTCCAAAAACTACATCCTCAATCCCATCTCTGCCTTCCTAGTACTCAAAACCCTTAATTCCTCCACCTTTGCTTTCACCTTTGCTTCCATTTTCAACCGATATGCTCAGCCACCTTCCTAAACTCCTGCAAGGTCCTCTCTACCAACGCCTTCTCGCTTAACACCATATGAAATGGCTCCTTGTATTTATGCACCACTACCATGGTCAGGACGGTGACCGGCTCCTGCACAACAACACCAACCTCACCTTCTACTGCAAGCATCTCCCTCTCAAAGTCCATCTTCTTCATCGCCACCTCCTTGTACACCTCTGTGACCTTGCGCCATTGGTCAGACTGCAAGCGCAGCCGCTATAGCTTCGCCTCCATCTCCTCCATTTCTCAAAATCACTGAAGCTCCCAAGTACTGAAGGAGCAGCACTCACCACCAAATCCCCACAGCAATCACAATTGTAGCCACTTTTAGCTGAGCAGTACTCTGCAGCTAGGTACAGAAACCTCCGACAGTTCTTCACATTCCTTCTCTTCTACCAACACGTCACTCCCTACACCGTTCCTCCTCTGCTCACACACATCGACACACCACCACTGCAAGGGACTGCAGGAGAAACTTCTCCCTTCCTTCACCTTCCTCAACCCCAGCACCAGCATGTGCGCCTCCTGCTCTGCCTGCATCGCACGCCCTGGCTTACCCAAGTTTCGGTTACCGTTTCGGTTAAAAAACCGGTGCTCAGTGATAGAACTGAAAATCAGGATTATCGGTCATTTTTGGTATTTTTCAGTGTAAAAAAAATGCTCAAATTAATAAAAATTCCAAAAATCAGCAAAAAATCATCCAAAATATAATAGAATTACAAAATATAATCATTTTTCCAATGTTCTTATTTAAAAACATTCAAGTATTCAATAACCAATCACTAATGACAATCTAGGGGCTGGTACAATAAAATTTAACCATTTGTCCAGTGAGAGACATACATCTAGAATTAGAAGCAAACACAAGTTCTACAATTAGAAGTAAACACTAGAATTAGAAGCAAATACAAGTTCTACACATTGTTTGTAATCTGGCTGAGCTGATAGAAGAGGTAAAGACCATAGCATGTCAAGTGTCTTCATTTGCCATTTGAAATTACAATAGGACCTAAACACCTGCAATAACAGATCAGTATATCAAGCTAATCAGCACATGGAACCCACTGAAGCAACAGTATGCTGGCTAGGCAATCTATGTCTAAAATGAATTTGTATCAGTATATACATGCAACACAAGGCCATACTTTTTCTGATGAAAATCAAAGACATACAGAAGCAAGTGAGGGCAGTGTTGGTATAAATTAAGTGCAACTAAAATATGAAGGGTTCTGCAAGTGCACAGAATATACCATTATAGCATTTTACCGGGAGTATCTAGATATCATTATTTATATTTTACCACAGGGAAGCATGGGTTAAAGAATCTGATAATTCACCATCATATATCTACTAACTTAGCAAACCAACTAGACTATAGCAGGGGTAAATGATATATATGATAGGATTTATGGTATATAACACATATGGGATAGGTCACTAAAGATATGCAACTAGTTAACTTGAGAGGTCACGGGTGAGGTAGATTCCTATGATATTCTTATCACATAGTAAAGATATATCCAACTATGCTAAGACTTAACATACTCTTGTGCACTTTGGGACACCACTAGACAGGAGAGAGTACCATAAAAGATATCTCTACTAACGTGACTACGGTCCTACAATTTAAGGACCTGCTCAATGTGATGTGGATAGGGCTGTCACCTCCCGTAACTACCATACAACAAGGAACAGGGTGTACTCACAGGCAAAACATCATATAAGCACCACGCTTACATGAGGCTTGGCTACTTAGCTTAGTAGACAAACTAGAAGGCTAAGCGCTCTATGAACTAGCACACAAAAGCAATGATAAACTCAACTAGCAAGATATAAAGTAAGCATAGCCATATAAATAAGAGAATAAGTATGAGTCTTACACAATGTTGATGTGAAGATACAAGGCTTTGCCAAGCCTCCAAGACTAGATCCGGAACCTCGAACAAGAGCCCATTTTGACCCTCTCTCCCTAGCAACTAGTTGACTACATTGGAGAGTCTAGACCTAATCCGCTAGGGTTTAGAGAGAGATTATCCTTTCAAGGGACACCTCTCAATCAAATGAATAATAATGAATTCATTAGGGTTTCTCCCAGGGCCAAGGGCCTTGCTTATATAGCCCCCTAGGATGCACCACGGCCGTCGGATCAAACCACCCTTAATGGATGACATAGATTGGATCTCAAAGACAGTGGAGGCAGGATCCGCGAGCTTGGATGTGATTGGTCCAGGTCGGCGGGTGCCCGCCCAAGGCTGTGGGCGCCCGCCCGGCCACCGAGCCGGTTCATGCTCCCATTTAGTCCAGCAAACCTTCCTGATCACAGAAAAGTACATGTTCGCCCTTTATCTCTATGTAAACAATATCATGTGGGTTGGTTCTTTTCAGCTGACACCCTACGGAAACAGACATTCACCAAAACTCGTGGAATTCTGTTAGTATAACCCCTATATCTAGATGGTATTTATGTTTAGGTCCTTTTTTCATGTTTAGTTGACGGTTAAAAAGAGAACTTATCTACCATCAACAACTCCCCCAAGCTTACCTTTTTGCTCGTCCCTGAGCAAAGATAGACTCAGTGATGGATCAAGAGTTGCTACAATGCTTTCATGCCTCAAAAGTACACATGCGTTCAAACAAGATCTCTCCTCTGAATTAGAATGAACTATTCTGATTATAGACTTACTCATAGTACCTTCCACCATGGGGCTTGTAGCCGTTACTTGGGTCTTGAGCAGTTCAAAGACAGAACGGTCAAGTCAAGCGCCATGTTTCAAGCTCTTTGATCAACTATTATTCTGGAGTTTTTTTTGCAAGATTTTCAAATAAAACTCAGAGATTCCTATGTATGACCCTCTTAAGTCTCTCCTTTGTGGTATTTCTGGATTCTCACCAAGGCATTTATGGTGTATGTCTTTTCTCTTCTCTCAAGATATATGGTATTTTTGGTATTTAGGCATAGTAACATTATGCCTCTTCTCTCTCTCACCTTAAATCTAATAAGCTTATATGGAGTTCATAGGTGGGGAGACAAGGAAAACATACTTGCAAACAATTATTATGCAATCAAACCATGGATCCAGAGCAACTAGTCATACAATCAAAACAAGATATGCATGTGTATGGATATATGGCATGTAGTGGATAAGGGGTAGATAGAATAGTAGTGATAGTAAGAGGTGAATAAATGATAATGGTGGATACCTAATTCTACTAAAGCTCCTTTGAAGGAACTTCATACCTCTCTTGAACTTTGAAAGCTTTGGTGGAGAACATTGGGCTACTCTTTTATTATTTTCTAGTATGGGGGGATAAATACAGGTGCATACTTCGAGGATAGAAGCAGCACATATGTAGGTGGAGTGTATGTGGATCTTGATTTTAACCGCATGACCAGCTCCTAAGGGTCTACACAGCTCGACCACACTCAATGCTCACAAGCAGTAACAAAGTGAGTGTAGGGGTTTCCTAATCTAGTAAGCATGTATATGGCCATGGTAGGAATTGAAACTCTCATCATACAGGAACTCATCATGCAGCAATTTAATTTTTTAAAAGATAAATTCTCCAGAACTCTAGCATCTCTAGGAACAAGATAAACATCAGCTCACAACCTTCCCATATCATATCGATCAACTATCTAGAATTAGATCAAGCATTCGCTACCCACAAGTTCAGGTTTAGAGAAAATCTTAAATCAAAACCATTGTATCCAAAACTTAGGAGAGTTCGAGGCTGAAAACTAGGTACTTGAAAGGAATTATGGCAGAACAACTATTTATCATTTCCATGTATGAGTTTATTCTAGGGATTCTTCTTAGCAAGGTTAAACTTTTCCTCTATTTTATTTAGCAAACTTAAAAGATCTCACAGAACACATAAATATAGAAAGGAAAATATTTATTTTGATTCTAAAGGTTATGCATCTAACCATTTTAATAGAGCAGAAAATATATATGAACAGATAAATATAAATAGATAAGAGAATACTTAGCTAGATATATGGAGGATGCTCTCCCCCAAGCTGGATGTTGACATAGTCTTTATTGATGCAGCATATAGACAGTGGAGGTATACTTCCTCTCTAGGAGTGTTCATGATGATGATTGTTGAGACAACACTCCAAAAGAGGACACATCATCCTCCTATCTGTTAGCTTTCTTTGATCTTTCAAATTCTATGAAGCTCAAATAGACAACAAAGCTTGTGGAACTGATTAAATATTAGTCATAAATCTCTAAGCCTTGAGCATATCGAACCTCCTTATATATAATTTCTTTATTTAGCAGGATCTTTCTTTTAACTTGTATTTTTGATATTTTATATTTATACTATGCAAGGAACTGCAGACACAATGAATGCATATTTATTTTATTTTAACTTTTTATGCCACCACAGCGAATATACTCAGGGATGTTATGCCACAAATTTATTTGCATGGGGCTTAGCATTTTTTTGAATGCAATGCATGACATTTTTATTTTCTTTTCTATGACATCATTGATAAAGTTAACATGCAACTAACTACGCATTTTAAGGGAAAGTAAATATGCTGGATAGAATTTTAATGCAATGCTAAAAAGGAAATTATTGATAACTTAGCAAGCTTACCTCTTGGCGAGGGTTCGGTGATTTAAGTCCTCCAAACAGGACTTCTTGTCATGTCTGCTCCTCAGGTGCATTGTCTGATCCCAAAGGTGGAGACTTTGATAACTACACCTCTTGAGATGGTGATTTTGAAATGGTGTCACCCAAGTTCTTTGCTTGTCCAGCAGGTGGAGTTAAGTACTAATTATGGAGCTAGCAACATCTTACTCAGTGTGCATGTTGCAGGTTCAGAACTTTCACTTGTAGAATTTAGGAGATTAACTCCCCTACA
This sequence comes from Bothriochloa decipiens, assembly GCA_023333625.1. Lineage (NCBI taxonomy): Eukaryota > Viridiplantae > Streptophyta > Magnoliopsida > Poales > Poaceae > Bothriochloa > Bothriochloa decipiens. The sequence continues at coordinate 11,324 of JALGXP010000645.1, forward strand.
TTTTGCTTGAAGTGTGTCCTGCTTGCAAAGAAAAAGTAGAGATCAAGTGCATGGGTCCTGTTGGTGAAAAAACACCAACAGAACCATAACCTTATTTATTCTTCTCTAACCTTTGGCACATTGAACATGATGATATTGAAGTGCATTATTCATTCTTATAACAAGGGTGGCAAGATAGAAGGAGCATGAATGTAGCATTCAAACACTTTTTAGCGACAAGAGTGGAATTACTTAAGCTATCCAAGGATTGTCAATGTATCAAACATTGTTATGATAAAGACAATCATCTCCCAAAGATGCAACATTTATCTTATTTAATTATGACTATGAGATCAAGAGAGTGGTGCTATGAACAAGCGTAAGAACAAAACATGTTGAGTTAGTTAAGTTGAATCAAGCAAGCTGCAACTCAATCATGGTTGCTCCTTTATGTGAATACCAGAGCCAAGGAAAGCTTTTTCAATAATGACCACTTACCTTGAGTTATTACCTTTATCATTTGAGCATGATGACACCATATTATGAAGGGTAGTAGATGTGTTTTGGTAGTCCTTTGCTTTTTTCACAACTTGCTTTACTTGGTTCACCTTTCACCTTGACTTGTTCAAAAGCATCTTGCCTTCTAGATCTGCACTCCTTACTCCTCCTTTCTTTCATTATGTCCTGACCTTTTGCTCTACTCTCATTATTTCTTCTCTGTAGAGGACTAATGGACAACACATACCCGAAGGAATGTACACATAATAACAAGGGTGGTGTTCTCATAGAGCTAAAGGTCAAATCCTATGCTAAAGAAAAGTTGGTTTGAAAATTTTAATTAGCATAGAATATTTACTCACCATTACTTCTTCTCTCAAGAATTGATTTTATTTTTTCTTAAGATTGATACACTTTTATGGAGTAGGAATCATTCAAACTTGTAGCGAGAAAGTAAGAGTGAGTAAAGGGATTGCAAACCAGCATGTTGGAGCGACGAGAGCTTGAGAGAAGGAAGAGCTTTGCTGGATCATATTTAGAGGAATCATCAACCTTCCTCCCCCAAGCTTGCACTTTTCTGCCGCTCGACAGGAGGGTTGCATGCTCTTCTTTCATCATCCTTTCTTGATTTTCTTGAGTCTTCATTGATGAGATAATGTTCATTGGAGATCAAACTTGAGTTCCTCCTTGATGGTCTTTGTCTTCTTGCGACATGGCGACGAGATGTTCTATCAAGTGATACGCCAGTCGTCTTGATGGTCAAAGGAGGAACTTCATCGAGAATTGAATGAAATCTTCATCTCCAATGGCTTAAAGACATCATCTTGCGGCTTTAGTTGTTTATGATCTTTCAAGACTTGTCCAACAGTCATCCTTTGATTGATGACTTGTTGCCACAAGGATGCATGGCATGGTGTAATGACATCTTGTCATCCTTGTGCTTGCTGCTGATGTGCAAGACGGTGTCTTCAAGGACAATGAGAGCAGGTCTCTGATTTGAAAAAAAAATAAGGTGAGGTGCACCCTTCTTCTCATCGTCATCCAAGCTTGAGTTTTGGGAAGACTCAAAGCTATGATGTCTTCACTCCTTAATGGCCAGTCACGTTGTTCATCCATTTCATTTGGGCGAGTGCTATTGATGTAGATCTTACGTACAACACTCATCTCGTTTATTCCATTACTGAAGTGGTGTGTTACCAAACCATGGATAGGCACATCATAGATTCTTTCCTGCAAAATATTAGTGGACACATACCCGAAGGATTGCAACAAATTTGAAATACAGGTTGTTGTCCACAACATATGCAATTTGCATTTATGCTAACAAAGATAAGGTTGTTGAATTATTTTAGCATAGATTTTGTTTGTCATGTTTTGCAACATTTTATTTTCTTTGGCACTCTAGCATGGTTCATAGCAAAGGTAACTTGCAGCAAAAGACAAATGAGTGATATTTAATACTTACCATTCTTCCATCAATGATGAATGAGCCGTGTCTTTTGCGTGAAGTTGTTAGAGTGCATTATATGCCTTGCTTCATCTCTCGTACGAGTTCATCTCTTGACTTACCCAAAGTGGATTTGTGGATTTCTGCAGGGGTTAGTCCGACAAAATAACCATTGTCTACACTAGCAATTTTTAGTTCAATAACCAAACTAGACTCCATGTCTAATTTAATTAAGGAAGATATTTTAACCTAAGCACCATGCTTAATTTAAAAGCCTTTGGAAGTACCCATATTGTAATATTGAGCACATCCAAACCAAAGCATACTATAGTAGATAAAGGTAGCGTGAAAGCACTTTGAGATTTACTCAATTAGAGATGAAAGAGCATGATCATGGTGAGGATTTTTTTTCAATTTAAGATGCAGGCGACATGAATGCAACTATATAAACATGCTATGGATTTGAGGAAACATCAACTAAACAAAGTGGAGAGGATGCATGGATGATTTAAAGTAAACATGCAGTGGATTAATGAGAAAACCTAAATTAAATGGGGCACATGGATTATTGAAGCAAACATACAATGTCATGCAAAAATTTAAAAGATAACTACTCATATATTTAAAGTCCATGAGCAAGACTATTTCACCTTTTCTTGATCATACTTACCATGACTCACAAAATGGTTATGAGTAGTGCAGCTTCCATGTTTATTTGAGATTTGAGTTGAATTCTTTTGACGATGACCTTTTCTCCAATCTACGCATGGTTAGAAATATATATATGTAAACAAACCTGTGAGATGGCAGGGTTTGATGAATGTTGAATGTTGCGGCACCCTGGGTTCGTCAAGGTCTCTTCTTTTTCCTGTGAAATCTTGTCGGAAGGTTGAAACAACTTGTTTTGTCCTGTCTATTCCACAACTCAACAGAACAAGGGGTAATCCTACTAAAGCTAGTGATACACTAAATTAGCAGACATCAAGATCATTATCAAAATCTTTACGCCAAATGCTTCCCCAGTAACGGCACCAAAAATGCTTGTTAGTATAAATTAAGTGCAACTAAAATATGAAGGGTTCTGCAAGCGCACGGAATATACCATTGTAGTATTTTATGAGTATCCAGGTATCGTTATTTATATTTTACCATAGGGAAGCATGGGTTAAAGAATCTGATAATTCACCATTATATATCTACTAACTTAGCAAACCAACTAGACTATAGCAGGGGTAAATGATATATATGATAGGATTTATGGTATATAACACATAGGGGATAGGTTACTAAAGATATGCAACTAGTTAACTTGAGAGGTCACGGGTGAGGTAGATTCCTATGATATTCTTATCACATGGTAAAGATATATCCAACTATGCTAAGACTTATCATACTCTTGTGCACTTTGGGACGCCACTAGACAGGAGAGAGTACCATAAAAGATATTTGTACTGACGTGACTACGGTACTACAATTTAAGGACCTGCTCAATGTGATATGGATAGGGCTGTCACCTCCCGTAACTACCATACAACAAGGAACAGGGTGTACTCACAGGCAGAACATCGTATAAGCACCACGCTTACACGAGGCTCGGCTACTTAGCTTAGTCGACAAACTAGAAGGCTAAGCGCTCTATGAACTAGCACACAAAAGCAATGATAAACTCAACTAGCAAGATATAAAGTAAGCATAGCCATATAAATAAGAGAATAAGTATGAGTCTTACACAATATTGATGTGAAGATACAAGGCTTTGCCAAGCCTCCAAGACTAGATCCGGAACCTCGAACAAGAGCCCATTTCGACCCTCTCTTCCTAGTAACTAGTTGACTACATTGGAGAGTCTAGACCTAATCCTCTAGGGTTGAGAGAGAGATTATCCTTTCAAGGGACACCTCTCAATCAAATGAATAATAATGAATTCATTAGGGTTTCTCCCAGGGCCAAGGGCCTTGCTTATATAGCCTCCTAGGATGCACCACGGCCGTCGGATCAAACTGACCTTAATAGACGACTTAGATTGGATCTCAAAGGCGGTGAAGGCAGGATCCGCGAGCTTGGACCTGATTGGTCCAGGTCTACGGGCGCCCGCCCAAGGCTGTGGGCACCCGCCCGGCCACCGAGCCAGTTCATGCTCCTGTTTGGCCCAGTGCCTTGTCGAACCTTCCTAATCACAGAAAAGTACATGTTCGCCCTTTATCTCTATGTAAACCTGTCATGTGGGCCTTTTTTGGTTCTTTTCAGCTGATACCCTATAGATACAGACATTCATCAAAACTCGTGAAATTCCATTAGTATAACCCCTATATCTAGATGGTACTTATGTTTAGATCTCTTTTAATGTTTAGTTGATGGTTAAAAAGAGCACTTATTTACCGTCAATGGGCAGCAACTAATTGCCCAAAATCCTAGAAGCAGCAAAGCGGCAAGCCCAGTTCTGAACTAATCCTTGTACGGTTTCGAAACATCACTCATAGCTACAGCAAAGATTTAAATCACTATTACCCATGCTTATGCAGTGAACACTCAGACAAACTATGTGCTAAAAGCACATCTCGAGCCCTACAGATTAACGAGAACCTTCTAGCAGTGCACGGCAGAGGGAAAACGAAGACAAGCAGAAGCAAGATGAAAACGAACACAATCAGAGAGAGGCAGAGGGTCGCGCCACCGCCGCATACCTGATGGCGAGGTCGCCGGGCGGCCAGGCTGGAGCTGGGGGAGAGCAAAGGCAGGTGCCGGGCGGCGGTGGTGGCTGAGAGTGAGGTGAGACAAATAAAATTCCAAACAGTTAGGGTTTCAGATAAAGAGATATATAGTTGGGAATGAACTAGTGGACCGGGTCGAATATGCTAGGCAAAAAAAATTCAAAATAGGTCGAATATTTTTCTACGATATGGGCTTTTACCGGGCCAGGCCGGTAGAACCGAAAATCGCCAAAACTCGCTGAAAATCATCCGAAAGCCAAAACTTGGGAGCTCAACTCAGACCAAGTGCATCCCAAGGCTAGACTACGGCCCGAGCACGCATCTCGTGCTCTGCCCGTGCCTGTACGAGCGCCGCCCGCACAGCTCGAGCGCACGCGCCTCGCGCCGCGCGTCCACAGCACCCGCACGCCGCCCACAAGCAGCCGCTGCTGCCTTGGCCTGCGCCCTCGGTCCGCTGCGCAACGCCGAGCCGCGTCGAGGCCCACGCGCCACCGCACCAAGACCTCCCCCGCGCTGCTCGCGAGACCTGGCGAGACCCGCGCGCTTGCACTCCGCCGGTCGCGCGGCTCCTGCCGATGAGACGCCGCTCACAGTAGCTCGACGGCGCCGCCGCCACCAAAGGTAATCAAAACCCTAGCTCTATATACCATGATGAATTTGGGGAATTTTTCTGCGTAGCTCACACAGCCAGCACACTCTCTCTTCTTTTATTCATTCTATTTGCACAAAGGTCCTCTACAAAGGTCATATTTACACTAACAAAGTGGCTCAAGGGGAGATATTTCCATGGCTCAAGCCACGAGGAAGAAGCATGCCATTGCGACGTGGTGGGCTATTCTAGCAGGCCGAGAACTGCTTCAGCTGGAACTGATCAGAAGGGTTGTTAATGGTGACACTATAGAGATTTGGCGTGATAGATGAATTACAAACCATTTTAATGGTCGGCAGATCACCCCCGAACAGGACTAGATCTTGTGCGTGTTTCTGAGTTGCTGACAGCGAGTGGTCAATGGAATGAGGGCCTGATTTGGGACCTGTTCCTACCAATACAAGCAGGCGCCGTCATACGTCAGACCCTGGGTCGTGGCCACGGCGACTTCTGGGCATGGGAGAAGGAGCGGCATGGCCGCATGGGGTTTACATGTTTAAATCAGCTTATAAATTACTGCATAGCAGGAAGATGGAAAACTTGGTCGGTCACCTATTCGGATGATCGGATGTGGAAAGCAGTCTGGAAAACGGCCATTCTTCCCAGTGTCTTTTGGTGTGGCGGGTCTTACATGAGTTTATCCTGCCTCGTCAGGTTCTGCATCGAACGCATATCGATTTGGTTGCCTTTTGCAAGGTTTGTGGACATCCAGAGCAGCGGCGGAGCTAGAATTTTACGGCTGGGTATTTCACGTAAATAAAAAAATCGATGCAAAAATGTACAGTAGTAAAAAGAGAGCTGCAGATTGCTCTCAGCAGGCGAGAGGCTCTTAACCTCAACACAAGGAGGATTTGGTGTGGATGTGGAAGATGTTGTCTTTGCCTTTGCAGCTTTCTCCCACAATGCAAATATGCTAGCACCTTCATCTTCATCTATGTTACAAGAATCCAATGCAAACAAAATAGAGAAAGAACTCTTAATTTTTTACTCTCAAAGAATGTATCTGACGACTGACATGGATGTGCTAGGCTGCTAGCTAGTGTGCTCACCTTGCCTCAAGCAGCAAGCCGGAGCCGAAGTGCTAAACCGTGGCCGTCGTGGCATCGCGACAGCGCCGAGCTTGCCGTCGCGGTGTCCGCCGTCTACTGGTCACCGGAGTCGGGACGCTAGGGCTGGGCTCGCTCGCGAAGGGGTAAGGCGCGACCGGCGACGGCTGAGCCGAGGATGAGGGGGCGTGCGCGGCTGAGGGAAGGCTGTCGCTCTCGCTCGGTCGCCGATGCTCTCTCCTCTGCAACTCAGCGCTGCGCCGTTGCACGCCGCCGCCTGGAGGCATCGAGGCGTGATTAGTGCCATGCTAGTTGGGAGAGCGGCAGCGAGGAAACGATACGATCTTTGTTTTGTTTTCTTTGGTGGGCTGATTATCGCTGCTTTCTACTGGGCTTTGTGCTAGATTTGCAACATGTAGCAACCTATACCAGTTTACGTGTACATTAATACATATATGTATTTATGTTTGTTTTCAAAATCTTGGGTATTCCATGGAATATAGGGAACACCCCTAGCTCCTAGCTCCGCCCATGATCCAAAGGAATTCATCAGACATGTTCTCTTTGAGCGCACAGTGGTAAAAGAATTTTCGGGTCAGGCAATATTGGCAACGGGCCGGATGTAGAAATCTCTGCATTCAGTTTCAGTATCTTGGGCATCAGACTTGATCTTCAATATCATCTCTAAAAAGGATCGCTCCATCATCCTATGTGGAATGTGAGCACTCTGGACATTGAGGAACAAGCGCAGGCACTGCAATCAAACGATGACCCTGTAGCAAGCAGTTTTTGGCAAAAGAATTTTCGGTCAGGCAATAATATTGCAACGGATTGGGTGTGAAAAGTCTCCATTCAGTATCTTGGATATCAGACTTGATTCTCAATATCGGCTCTAAAAAAGATCGCTCCATCATCCTGTGTCTAATGTGAGCACTCTGGACATTGAGGAACAAGCAGGGCACCGCGATCAAACGATGACCTTGTACCAAGCAGTTTTTTGGCAAAAGAATTTTCGGGTCAGGCAATATTGTAACGGGTTGGGTGTGAAAAGTCTCCATTCAGTATCTTGGACATCAGACTTGATTCTTAATATCGGCTCTAAAAAATATCGCTCTATCATCCTGTGTGGAATGTGAGCACTCTGGACATTGAGGAACAAACACAGGCACAACGAGCAAGCGATGACCCTGTACCAAGCAGTTCTATTTGTGTCCGTGACACAGCGTTTGATCTCTAGAGTCTGTTGAAACCAAATGAAAGGCGAGCAGGTGTGGTCGAGGTACCAAGATTTTCTGTGCTTTTCTGTGGCCTGAAACTAAATACTGACGCCGCTTTTCTGTGCTCAAACGGGTAATGGCGCATCAGCTTGTGTCTCTCGAGATTACGTAGGGAACTTTGCATTGGTACAGGCGAAATGGTATGACAATCTCCTGAACGCTAGTTTTGGGGAGGCTTGGCTTGCAGAGATGCAGTGAGATTGGCGGTTCATTGTGGTTATCAGCGAGTACACCTGGGGACGGGTTGCCTGGAAATCATTCAGTTATGGGAGAACCGAGAAACCTGGGGACGGATTGCCCGTCCTTGCTGCCGAATGTTTATCTGGCTCAGGGCTCAGATGAGCCCCGGACGGTAGCCGTGGATATTGCGCGAAGATTCGGGCTAGCTAATGAGTTCGGGTCTGTTTGGTACCTAGCATATTACTAGATAAATACGCTTGCGTCGCAATAAAAAAAAATACTATGATAACATTTGTTCGTCCCCACAAATTTAGTCACCTTCAACTCTTCTATGAAATGAAGGATTTTAAGGCTGAAGTAGTATAGACTAATGGCAATGTAGGTCAATTGTGAAATATTTATAAAAAATAATAATTTTGGAATGCAGGGAAGTAAATAAGATCACATTCAATTTGTAAAGTCAAGTCACAGTTTGTACATTTTTGGAGAAGTCACACCATGCACAGTGACAATTAATTTTCCAAAAAAAATATGCTATATGCAGAATAAATATATATATATATATAGATGCCAGACAATGATGCGGCAACGTCGGCCCGTAGCCATGGTGAGACTTGCTCTTCAGACGCAGTCTCTCTGACGTGTCGTGTGCCTCCTTACATTATATGTTGTTTCGAATTATGGAACTTTGGTTATAGAGTTTTCTTGCGTGTAGATTGTTCTCGTGTTCTGATCCTATTCCAGTCGACTATGAGTCCAATATATGTTTTTACCCAAGTTTTTTTCTTTAGATTACTTTATAGAACCAAGGGAATACTTCTACGATCGAATCTATCGGTACTGGAGATTTGTTTAGCATTCTTTTCTTCCTTTTTTGAATTGGAGATTTTTTTTTATTTTTTCCTTCTGATTTTTTCCAAACTCCGGTAATATTCCTTCTTAGTTTTTTCTTCCGATTATTTTTCTAGTCCAATCCTATTCCTTGTGTTCGCTTGGGTCTGTCCAAACTAATATATCGTGTATCAGAGATTTGTTTAGATTTTCTTCCTTATATTTTTTTCTATCTAGATTCTGATTATATGTTTTGTACTTGAGTTTTTTTCCTAGGTAGAGTCTGAAAGAATATCTTTTGTACCGGAGATTTTTTTTTAGTTTATTCCTTTCGGTTAGAGTCTAATCATATTTGTTTGTACCGGAGATTATATTTCTTTTCCTTCTATTTTTAGCAGCTAGTGGGTTAGAAAATCCTTGACTCGTTGCATGTAGGCATGCAAATCTAGTGGAGGGAGTAAACGACCCCAGTGTGCACCTGTCAATCCTTGTGGGCATACGGCGAAACCGCCGGGACGCAGATCGTGCGCTTGGCCTTGTTCTGCCGAGCAGAGCGAAGCGGGGTGACGCACGTCAGCCTGCCCTGGTAGAGTCTAGTTTTGGGTTTTTTTAGGAGTTATTAGATTTGGATGTTATGGCAGTGGACAGGGTAGGAGCATCTCTAAAAGTTTGTCAAAATTTACATGGCAAATCTTGTGATTTAGTAACTTGCTAAAATATATGCCAATTAAAAAAATAAATCTTCTCCAAGAGTTTATTATAATTGGCTTGTCAAAACTTAAGTTATTTTTTCACCAAGGACCCTATCTTTTCTAGTAATTAACGAAGCCCATATCTAAAAATATCCCTCTATGACAAACTTGCAGTAGGAACTCTGAGAGACAAAATTAAATTTTAGGCCTTCCTCAACGTCTTCTCGTACATAGGCGTCGGGATCCGTCGCTGGCAGCCGGTGATCGGAGGAAGCTGAGCACGCAGGACTGCACAGGGTCACGGGATCCCGAAATTTGCATCTCCAGTTCTTCACCTACCTCCTCCGATGACCCTAGCTGGAGCCTGTTGCCACCGCTTCCTGAAGGATCGATCCATGGATGGACGATCGATGGATGGATGATCAATCCATGGATGGATGGGCAGGCCGACGTGCGTCACCCCGCTTCGCTCTGCCCGGCAGAACAAGGCCACGCGCGCGATCTGCGTCCCGGCGGTTTCACCGCATGCCCACAAGGATTGACAGGTGCACACTGGCGGTCGTTTACTCCCTCCACTAGATTTGCATGCCTACATGCAACACCGCTTCCTGAAGGATCGATCCATGGACGGACGATCGATGGATGGATGGACGACGGGCGGCGGGAAAATTATGACGGCTTCTCGCGCAGGAGAAGACGCGGCGCCTGCGGAAAAGAGCGATGGCAAGTGAAGTACGCGTGGAGGAGAGGGATAGCAAGTTGATAAAATTTGTAAATTTGTAAAGTTATTTGGTAAACTGTCAGAGAGTAATATTTTTAATTTTGTCAAATTTTAAATAGCAAGTTGATAAAATTTATAAAGTCATTTGGTAAACCGTTGGAGACAATTTTTTTGGTTTTATCAAATTTTCAAGTATAGCTACCTCATGTTAGCTGAAGCATTTATCTGTTACGTGGAGCATTTATCGCTTTTACTGTAGACAGCTGCCGCCGCCACCGTGCTCGGCCGGTCGGCCCCCACCCCGCCGCAGCTGCCGTCATCGTGCTCGCCTCCCGCCGCCGCCGCCGCCGTCCTCGCCCTCCACCTCGGTCCCCACCCCCTGCCGCCGCAGCCACCATGTTCGCCCCCGCTCCCGCCGCCGTCCTCGCCCTCCACCTCGGTCAACTTCCTCATCTCCATTGCTGGCATCGCGAACACCAACACCTCCGTCTGAGCTTCAAGTTCTACTGCAGGTTAGCTCCAACACATCCCAGTTCCTCTACTAGGTCTAATTCGTACGGTGATGAGACAGGCGCGGGTAAGAGGTCGTCGAGGTGCTGTGGGAGATTATGGCGCCCATCTCCTAGATCTCCTGGATGTGCTGATTCTGAGTTTTTGTGTGTATGTTTCCTGGTTGGTTGGATGAGCTGTGATGTTTCCTGGTTGCATTGGATGTGTGCCTAATTTGTGTGGCTTTTGGGAAAAGGAGAGCACAATGCTGCTCTTGCTGAAGATTCTGGACTTGAATCTGAGTACATACTTGCTGGATGTGGCGCAGATGAGCTAATTGATTTAATTATGATGTTAGCATCTAGCTCATTTATATCTCAAGACACTTAACTTTTTGCTGACATCTTCATCCAAAAGCTGAGTTATTGACTATTTCATAAATTATGCAACTGCAGATGTGTGCCCGAACCAGGTGACAAAATTGTTGATTGCCCTTCAACATTCACAATGTATGAGTTCGGTGCTTCAGTCAATGGTGCACTTGTTATCAAGGGTGGGTGGCTAGTCCTTTCTTGTTTTTTGCTTATATTTCTTGAACCTTCAATGATTCTTTGGTTAGTTTTAGTTCATCTATTAAATTGATTTTTCTCCACACTCTATGCATCTTCCCTGCATGATATTTCATTCACCATACTATAATGTAGTTCCAATACTCCCTGATTTTCCCCTAGACGTTGATCGTATTGTCGAAGTCGTTGAACAGGAAAACCCAAAATGCATATTTCTGACATCCCCAAATAATTCAGATGGCAGGTATATCTTTTGTCATTCATAAGTGGAGGAACTATTGTTCTATTTGGCTACTGTCCATATTACCATATTTTACTGAATTACTTCCATTATATTTTTTCAGTATAAATCACTATCCTTGGTTTAACAAGTTGAAGTCTGTGCTTTTTATTCACGACATAACAGCTATTCGCAAGTTTATCGTGTTCAGAACAAGTGCAGCAGTTGAATTCGTGGTGGGTGTTTTCTGATGTTGAGTTGCTTGTTTGGTTGTTGATGAGAGAACGGATAATTTTGTAGGTATAAATAAAGTCCAACATAGCAATGCTGTTGTCTTAAGTTCTTGTCTCAAAGGTTATTAGACATTGCAGGCTCAAACAAATAAACGAAGGAAAGTTGTAAAATGGAAAATTTTCATCCATGACCACCATGACGACAATGTGTAAACACCGTGACTTTATTTATGTTGATTGACATGCTGAGGCAGAGTGAGGCCAAGGCAGGAGCAGGCTTTGCACTGCAACTGCGTCTTCACATATGTTCACTGGTACTGGCCGGCAAGCTTGCCTTCATTGACAATGTAATTTTGCACTGGGAAATCCTAACCCTTGAAGTACCTCTCCAGCATGTCCTTCACCCCTTGCCGCCCCTCGCTCTTGGCTTCGCGGACACCAACAGTGTCACTTCCTGCAACAAGCTGATGTTACACTCCTCTTTATTGTTCGTGTCCCTGGAGAATGATGTGAGAACCTGAAGAAAAGCTGCCGTTTCTGATCTAGTGCGTCTGCTCATCTGTATAACTTGACTGTTTATTATGAATTGTTTGGTAGGCTAGGCAGTTCCAGCTGCATTTGCATCAGGAGAGGACCATTCGGGTCATGCTTGATCGGGCCATTGGACGGGCATCCAGCACATTGTCTCCTCGCCATAGGCATTTCCCAGCTCAGGTATGACTGATCGTCCATTTATTACCAACTCAAAATTTTCCTCCTGCGAGTTGCAGCTGACTCGTGCATCTCATGTGACACATAAGTTATCTCTCAAGTTATCTGAAGAATGTTCATTTCCATGCAGTGTTCTCAGCACTGCCGTGGCAGTTTGCAAGCACTCAGTAATTTATTATGTCTGGATTGGGTATGGAAATTCAGTTTTGTAAGAAAACAGCTATGAAATGCCCACACCAAAAGTAGGCCACAAGAAGGCAGCCAAGCATAATATCAAGTGCATTTTGCGCAGCCCTTCCACAACATGGAGTCACCCTCCAAATCAGGAAGAACCAAGAATATGCTTAAGGCTAAGATCAAGCACCAATCTTTTTCAAGTGAAACATTGGATATTCATCCTACTACCTTCCCACTCATACTAGTCAAGGCATATGCTGTGATTTTGAGGGAAAGACTACAGCCTGTTATTATACTAGCTGTAGATAGGTAGTTGTTTGAATTGCAAATGTAAAATGACATGAATTGAGATTGTATTTGAGTATTGGTTATGACAATGAATGTTTGTCAATTTGAGGGCATGGTGTTTTGATAATTATTTCAGTTTGACAACTCTATATGAATGGCAAGAGTTTCAGGTTTTGTGCCAAAAGGATGTCAATTTTGATTTGGTGAACATCCTTGAACAATTCCAAACATATCATTCTTCACTAGCCATGCTGTCTAGAGCAATGCAAATGAAGGGAAATAGATAGACAGAAGTGCAGCTATTATTTGGTAAATGGAATCGATATTCTATTAATTGTAGCAGGCTAGCTGCACATATATCTCTCATGTCAGTAGTGCTGCTATCCTGCTACTATTCGGTGGCAGGCGTTTCGGTGGACACTCAAGATTGTTGTTTTCCTGGGGATGCTCTCGCATGTCTCGCCTGGTATGGTTGAAGTCAGTATTAGGAGGTGGCTGTGGATATGTGGGCTGAGAGATGGCTTCGGCGGCGTGCTCCATCGGCGGGGACGGCGGCACGGATGCAGCCTCACCGGCGATGCGCAGGGACCCCCCGTTGCCGTCTGTGCTTTCAAAGTGTAGGAGACGACCACGATTGGATCTAAAACGTTCCCTGCATACCTCCTAGCTGCAATCAATACCACAATAAATGCGCGCCAGCATGGGCTTGCATCTGAGGCACATAATCGGCAGCTATTACGGTGGGTGTCTTCATAATCCGGGCGCGCAACCGGTGATGATGTCCATCCCGTTTCGTCGATCGAACGGTGCCGAGCGGGGGCTCATCTGAGCCGAGACAGATAAACCGCGTCGCATCCTTGCTCCAATCTTTTCAGATATACATGATATGAAGCTTGCTTTATTTACGGAGTTTTTGCTTTTGCTAGTTGATTGTGCAGCAAGGTCGCTCATATGTTAGCCAGTTACGAGTCACGAGTTCTCACCAGTCGAAAATGTGGTTGTAATTCCGGCTTGTGTTCCTGATTTTGATCTTGTATGAAGCTTCAGTTATTATGATATTCGCACCATCTCAAATTATTTGTCGTTTTCTGTTTTGATATCACAAATTTGACTCGATTTATAAAAAAAGAGCGATATTTGTATGTTCAAATAAATTTATTAAAAAATTAAATACAGAGACCTTTCAAATAATAGTAATTATATATCATAGATATTAATATTTTCTAATATATATTTTATCAAAATTGTTTCTCAGAAAACGAAAACAAAAAGCTCACGTCCATTCTTTATCTCTTAAGACGGGATGTCCTGACTATCCAACAGTTATGACATCCCCATTGTCCATCGAGCCTGCTCTGAATAATTCCCCATTTGCTGGATTATTACCAACAGATCTTTATTTTAGGTTGGGGGGAGTTTATATATACATAAACAAAAGGCCAGCTGATTCGGAATAAAAAGATGAAGCTATTATTTATTAAAAAATCAAAGCATATTATTTTTCTTCTCTCCCTTCGAAGAGGCAATTAATGCTTATCGTAGAGAAACTCCAACGGTTTTGCATTTTTTGTTTGACAAAATTTGGAATATGCCAAGTCGCAAATGAATATGGCAAAGGCAAAAAGTCAATCTCCAACGGTTTCCCATTGTTCACTTGGCAAAACTAAAAATTGTACGCGCGAGGGGAAAATATCCCGCTGGAGTGTAGCGCGCGAGGGCGATTGCCAAGCGAACCATAGTTTGACATATATGTCAAATATTACCCGATGTTTGCCAAGTTAACAAAAATACCAAGCCCATTTGCCAGACCGTTAAATAGGAGATTTTTAGACTTTTTACAAAAACAAAAATGCCAAGTCCATTTGTAAAATCGTTGGAGTTGATCTGACTGCCCTTTGTTGTCGTCCCTACATGGCTATATAGGTCATTAATTAGGAGCGACGCCTTTTGTTTAGGAGTATTATACTTGATCCTATGGCCATAGTTTGAGATACAGTATTATATGACAAAATTAGTTTTCGGTCTAAAAAAGTTTTGCTTAGTTTCTAGGCTCCTTTTCAACAAGGTAACGGTGTGAAAAGCAATGCAACACTACATTAGTCTACTGATAAAGTACGGACCTTTAAGGCTGCCAATTATCAATAATTTTCTAAAATAAAGTACAATAATTTTTTCCAGCATGAAATTATTTTCTAGAAATACCTTTATTTTGTATTGTACTTGATCGATCTTATGGCTGTTTGATTCCATAACATATACATACGTCAGTGGTTAATATTTTTCTCTTACTCATATCTGTGTGGTACTTCTCTTGAGTATAGATATAGATATAGATATAGATATAGATATAGATATAGATATAGATATAGATAT
>JALGXP010000646.1:0-26218 GCA_023333625.1 Bothriochloa decipiens
CCCATCCTCATAGCTGCAGCGCATTCGTTTCTCTCTACCAAATCCATCCTCACCCGATGGTTTTAGACTCTAATTAGAACACATAATTTTCTTTTCTGGTTCTATATAAATGTAGATTGGTTTGTGAATTGTGTGAAACTTTTGTATGATTACCGTGAAGTTCTTGTATTCAAAATGGACCCCCTAAATTTTCCACGTCCTACAGAGTTGCTTGTAGAAATCTGTTGAAGAAACCATGAAAACTGAAAAATGCTTGCCAAAGAAAGCACACAGAGAAGACATTTGCTTAATTATAACTGCTACTTTTCATTAGCTTGAACCCAGCTGCCTGGCAATCCATGATTAAATGAAGACATGCGTTTCCATTGCCATGTCGATCTGTTTCATTTTACATTTCTTGCAAAGAAAAAAAGAAGAAGAGAAAACAAAGATGCAAGGGAAATAAAGGATATAACTGATGATGACATACTAGATGAATAGTAAGATACCAGTAGACGAGCAGTACTAATAATAGGAATGAAGTTATGATGAGATACTCAGATAAAATAGGAATAAGATAGGTTAAACTACGACCACGCCGAGTGCCTGATGAGTCCCTATATATAAAGATAGCTTCCCAATCAGATCAGCGCATCGTCTTGCTTCAGGCTTGCAGCAGCTCGGTGAGCTCAAGCGCTGTCCTGGCGGGTCTCCGCGTTCCCCAGCGTGAGCTCCAGGCCCTCCTCCTCGTCGGCGCGCTTGTCAGTCATCATCTCCTCCGGGGCGCCCGCCTGCTCCCTGCCGCTCATGCGGAACGAGAACCCGAGCGAGTTCATCAGCACGGTGCCAGCGGCGGGAGCATCCAGGCAGAAGCAGAAGCATTGGCCCTGGCGGTGGATCTGGAACCCCGCCAGCAGGGTCAGCGGGTTGGGGCCGGGGGCCCGGCCGCCGGTGACGGCGGTGCTCATCGTCAGCGGCGGGGTGGAGGTCTGAAAGGAGAAGAGGCTGGCGCCGACGCCCGAGGCCCCCGTGGCCCACGGCGGCGGCAGCACGGTGTTGGAGGCCCTCTCTCGGCTCGACGGCCGGGTGGGGGGCGGCGGGGAGGAGCACGCCCTCTTGCGGAGGCGCGGCGGGGACGAGTCCGGGGAGCCGTCCTCCGGCGCCTTGGAATTGGAGGAGCCCGCGAAGAAGTTGGAGTACGCGTTGTCGCTGAGCTGCTTGGACAGGTTCTTGAGCCACGCTGGAACGGGGTCGCCTCCGCCGCTGCCACCGCCGCCAAGCGTGATGCCGGAGGGCGACGACGACGCCCGCTTCAGGCTGTAGGAAGCTGCTCCACCTGGGTTCGCCGGAGCAGAACCGCCAACGTCGGCCATCGGCTGATCGCCACCTGCCGGAGGCTACGAAAATACACAAAAAGAACAGCCGAGTAGATATATATCAATGAACAATGGTAGACAAGCATGCACGCACGCGATAGATGTGCAATCGCAACTTCGCAAGAGGTAGGAAAAGAGAACGGGATGTATATAAAAAGCAAAATAATGACAGTTTCCTTCCCAGAACATCCGTCACTCGGTTTAATGTCGGCAGTACGACAAACGACTGAAGCAGGAGCATCAGAATTCAGAACACGCATCGAATATGTAAATAAATAAAGCACAGATCAAGAACAACGACGACGACACAATCTGCAGGCACTACGGGAAACGGAGGTTTTGCCGAGTGCCGAAAGCTTTGCCGAGTGACAAAGTAAAGGCACTCGGCAAAGAGGCTCTTTGCCAAAAGCCAGAAGAGGTATTCGGTAAAGACTTCTTTGTCGAGTGTCCAGCACTCGATAAAGGGAACCACTCGGCACATTGGATCTTTGCCGAGAGCCAAGCACTCGGCAAAGATCGGCACTCGGCACATTGGATCTTTGCCGTGAGGCTTGGACAAACGGCATCCGTGGCCTGCAACGTGGCGGGCTTAGGGTTGGCCAGGGCGACAGCCTTTGCCGAGTGCCACGTCGGCCAGCATTCGGCAAAGGCCTCTTTGCCGAGTGCCCCCGCTGGCACTCGGCAAAGAATAATTTTTTTATTTTTTGTTCCAGTTTTTTGTGGGGCCTTGATACAGCAAATACATCTCGACTTAAGTTGGGACAATTTTAACTTTTTGTGCTATATTTCTTCAATTATTTTTGTTTCTTTGAATTTTTTTGATAACTCCAAATTTGAACTGCAGGTACATGAAATAATAAAATTTGATCATTCAAAAAATAGTATTCATGATGTTCGGAGTATGTTGAGGCCGTATCCAGAACCTCGCATGAATTTATGACCATGTTGGTGTCATAACATAACGAGGTGTCATGTTATCTCATGTAGAGGTTATGATAAAAATTTGAAAATGTTTGGAGTAATTTGCGAAGCCGGATGTCTAAAATCCAAACATCTCCACATATGATCACATGTGATCACATGCGGAGATGTTTGGGTTTTAGGCACCCGACGTCACAACTTGCTCGAAACTTTCTCAATTTTTACCACAGCCTCCACATGCGATGACAACACACCTCGACACGTTTCGTCATTTTCAGACTTCGTTTAGATTTTATATAATTTAAAAATACTTTTCCCGCACATAACTCGTCATGTTACGACACCAACATGGTCGTAAATTCATGAGAGGTCCTGGATACGGCCTCAACATACTCTAAAAATTATGAATAGCATTTTTTAAATGACCAAATTCTATTATTTCATGTACTTGCAGTTCAAATTTAGAGTTATCAGAAAAATTCAAAGAAACAAAAATAATTAAAAAAATATAGCATAAAAAGTCAAAATTGTCCCAACTTTTGAAGTCGAGATGTATTTACTGTATCAAGGCCCCACAAAAAATAGAAAGAAAAAACAAAAAAATATGCTTTGCCAAGTGCCAGCGGAGGCATTCGGCAAAGATGCCTTTGTCGAGTGCTGGCCGACGTGGCACTCGGTAAAGGTTTTTATTACAAAAAATAAAAAACACCTCTGCCGAGTGCCTGTTCAGGGGCACTCGGCAAAGGCCCTTATTGAAAAAAGGCCCACCGGCCCAACTTGTAACCCTATCTGGCCTCACACACCCGCCCACGCCCACCTCTCCCTGCGCCGCCACCGCCGCCGCCTGAGCTCCTCCGCGGCGCTGCTGCTCCAGCCGCCCGAGCTCCTCTGCGCCGCCGCCGCTCCGAGCCCACCCGAGCTCCTCCGCGCCCACCACGCTCGCACGCGCGCGCCGCCGCCATCCGTGTGGCCCACCGTCGCCGTCCGCGGAGGGAGCGGTTCACGCCATATCAATGGCATCCAGGGCCTGCTGATTAGGGAGTACTACCCTGGCTTGGTCACCCACAAGGGTGAGGTACAGGCGCCCATGAGGTGGGAGCACTTCTCTAGTGTCATGGACTCCAACGGCAAAACCTTGGTGGCGAAGATCAAGAGGGAGTCTGGGTGAGTCTTTTCATCGTACCGCATTTCTCAATATTACGTATTCGTTGGACGTTCTTGAAACAATGATGAGTTCTGTGTGAGTTCTGTGTGCAGGACTTGTTCACTTGTGAGGAGGGGAGAGAGCAGCATGCGGCGTGAGTGCAGGAGGCGGTCTGCAAAGATCGTCTCAAGCACCTGTACCACGAGGCGTATCTCCAGTGCGTCATCAGCTACTACGCCGACGTGCTTGGCCAGGTGGTGAAGAAGCCGCAAGTCAGGGAGATGCTACTCTAGAGGGAGACCGACCTCACCGAGGCGCAGTACATGCAGGTAATTAAGTAGGAAACATTTATTCTAATTTCTTCCGTGAAACATTCAATTCATCTTCTGGCATGTTAAATACTTGATGTCATGCAGATGTGTCCGGAGTGGTGCGACAAGTACCGGGACTGCTGGGCGGCCATTGTGCGTGAGTGGACCATGGACGCGGCATACCAGAGGCGCAGAGAACATTGGGAGCGCCGCCTACAGATGCAAGGGGCACCACACCACCAAGGGAACCAGTCCCTCCCAGTGTTCATGGAAAGATGAGTACGCTTCTGTTGATCTATTAATTCTAGCGCTCAATTGTCATTACTTGTAACCATGTTTGTGTTTTCCTCGCAGACCCAGACGCATGGTGGGCAGGTCATCAACAATTTCATGAGGTACGCCCTTGCTCACAAGGGCAAAGCGACGGCGGCAGACAATGTCTACGACCCGGCGGACGGGCCCGACGGGTACACCAACGCAAGCGTCTACCCTAAGCTCGCCGAGTACACCTCCGCGGCTCGTAGCGCCATGGGGAGACGTTCGACCCCGCCACCGACCCCCTGGACACAGACCTCTTGATGAGGTTGAGAGGAGGGAAGCAGCACAGCCACTACTAGATGGCCAAAAGCGCCATCGAGTCATCCTCTGTTCCCACGCTGAGCCAGATTCGACGAGACGGGACCAGGAGCTCCTCCAACATCCCCATAGCGCCTCGGCAACCGAGCAACGCACAGATGTTCTTGGCATTTCAGATAAGTGCAGTTTTATTCGTCGTTCACTTGTTTCACACATGTACCTTGCCTTCACATATCATCAACCTTGCGGGTGTAATATTACAGGCCCAGATCGCACAGTTGCAGGCAAACCAGGAGAACATGGCCGTGGCCCATCAGCGGCAGCTGGCGGCTGTCACGCAGCACTTCCAGCGTCAGATGCAGGACTTTGCCGCCTACTTCCGGGGCCTTTAGATCCCGGGAGTGCAGCAGGCCGAGCTCCCTGCCTCGATCTTCGCTCCAGCACCTATTCCTGTGCCTACTCCAATACGGACTCCGGTGAGTATATTGCATGTTGCTTTAGCTTGTGCGGCCATCTTGCAGGTACTAATGAGATCACTTGTCCTTTGTGTAGGAACAATCGGCGGGTTCGAACCCGACTCCTACAGATGCCAGCCCTCCACTGGGCCCGACCTTCCTGACTCAGGGGTTCACGTGGCCAGGTACCGCTCCTCCTCCACCAACGCAGCAGGGGCACTCCGGGCCTGCAAGCGGCCATCTGCTTCCGCCGCCCTACTGGACGTTCCAGTCGGCGCCGCAATCAAGGTGGTCTCCGTGAAAGCAAGGTGGGGGCTCTAGGGCCCCTGGGGACACTGGGTCGAGCTAGGTACCTCTACTGCCCGCTTGTGGACTTGTATAGATGAACTTATCGCTCTTTTGGACTTGTGGCGAATTTGTATGGATGTAACTGATGAATTTG
This sequence comes from Bothriochloa decipiens, assembly GCA_023333625.1. Lineage (NCBI taxonomy): Eukaryota > Viridiplantae > Streptophyta > Magnoliopsida > Poales > Poaceae > Bothriochloa > Bothriochloa decipiens. The sequence continues at coordinate 5,205 of JALGXP010000646.1, forward strand.
AAGACTTTATGTATTAATTCGTGTATGGTGAATTTGTATGGATGTAACTCACATCATTTGATGATGAAATATAATTTTTATGTGATATTCTAGTCTATTGTCATGAATATATGTGAAATTGCATGTCTGGAATGGAAGAAAACAGAAAAAACCAAAAAAAAAATATTTCCAGCTTTGCCGAGTGTCAGCTCTCGGCAAAGCTGGGCATTTTTCCCAGCAAAGCCCAGCTTTGCCAAGTGCTGGCGTGGCACTCGGCAAAGTAACCATACCTTTGCCGAGAGCCGGCACTCAGCAAAGGATTTTTTAAAAAAAATAAAAAATCTTTGCCGAGAGCCGGCACTTAGCAAAGAATTTTTCAAAAAAAATAAAAAATCTTTGCCGAGTGCCTGTCACGTCACACTCTGCAAAGGGTGCCGTCAGGTTGACGGCGCCCGTTACCTTTGCCGAGTGCTAGCGTGGCACTCGGCAAAGCCTTTGCCGAGTGCCTGCCAGGTGGCACTCAGCAAAGACTCCTTTGCCGGCCAATTCTTTACCAAGTGCGCTTTGCCGAGAGCCGCACTCGGCAAAGCCTTTGCCGACGGCAAAGGTGCCTTTGCCGAGTGCGGCCGGCACTCGGTAAAGGAGACGGATCTAGTAGTGAGGCATGGTGGTGTACATACTGTAACGTGACATGCTTGGTAGTAGCTAGCTTTAGTCAGAGTAGTGGCTGCACAGTACAGCCACGCACGACATGAGAAGGAAGCTCATCCAATCTTGTTGGAAAGGCAATGAATAAAACAGTGGATAGCCAGATGACGACGAACAATAATATCTTGTAGGGGAAAGATAAATAAAAAGCTCTACGGGAAAACAAAACAAATTTTGGAGTTTTGCTACAAACAAAAGAGGAAGCTAGCGGAAAATCGATCAGCTTGCAACTGTCGACGATACCACGGTACTGCACTACACACGCAGCTCGGCACTACACACGCAGCTCGGCAAAAGCAGGACGACGACAAGAACTTACGAGACCCAACGGAAACGATACAATGGAAAGACGGCGGCGGCGACCATTATAGCTCGGAAGAGCAAGAAAGAGTGGCCATCAGTACCTTGCGGTAGGTGGTGCCGTCGGCCTCGACGGTCCAGCCGGCCTCCTCGCAGACCGCCTTGAGCACCTCGTTGTTGTCGCCCTTGCGGAGGTCGTAGTTGCCGTGTTCGCGCAGGCCGGTGAAGATCCTGGAATGGATCACCCGGCGACGCTGCTCCCGGCGCCGGTTGTTCTCCCGCTCACGCCACGACGGCACCCGCGCCGCCGCCGGCTTCACGTTCCCGTTACAGTTCCCCTTCCCGTCCCTTGCCCTAGGTCATGCGTCGTCACCCCCACCACTCCCTCCCGCTGCTCCTACTCCTCCCTTCATCATCATGCCTCTTCTACACTCAGAAGCTAGTGAGCTCGTGAGGACGAAGGTGCTGTGTGCTGGCTGTGGACTGTGGTGGTGGTGATGCATCCATCGGCTGCCGGTGTACCTTTATATAACCTGCCAATGGGAACTGGAAGGACCGATTTTACCATTATGCCCATGGCTCAGGTACACATGACGGCCAAGGAGCGGGAGGGGCCCCATTGGTAATCGCATGAGGTTCCCATTGCGGCAGTGACCATTCTTAGCTGTGGCGTATTAGCCTTAATGACTTACTAAGAATGGATGACAAGGAGAGAGCAAACATTAGATGACTGCTAGTTTTAGGAGAGCTGCATTATTATAGTGCAAGTTATACGAGTTGGCTGGCCAGTGGGGCCAAGTGGGGCCAGGTGACACAAGAACCACATTTGATCTTTCCCGTTGGATTGCGTGTTGGGTTTAGTCCTTGCCATGATTGTGCAACCATAGAGTATGTAAACCCTAGACATGTGCGGGCAGCGGTGTTGCAACCATGAGTAACTCTGGATACATGTGGATTTAGTTAACTCCGGGTACACGTGTAGGTTTGGTTCGGTAAAAACTCGTTACAATTTACGTACGTGGACTGTTGGATGTTTCCGATATGATGCAATAGTAACGTACTCCTTGCCAAAATGGCGGTAGTAACAGAGAGTCGAGGGGCAAAAGTGTCACCACTTCAATTTCGGTGTGGAGTTATCGAGAATAATTTTTTTTAATACTGAACAAAGATCTAGTCACAGAACACACACGAGCATGACGGCTTCATGTACATTCATGCGATAGAGAATCATGGCGACATTTATGTATGCACGTGCATTATAATGCGACAAGATTGTTTCTCGAATTAGATGTTGATGTCAACCATTTTTGGCAAAAATCAGATGGATTACAACATCTCATCCTTGACTATAGTTGTTGTTATAGTTGTATTGAATATCCTTGGTCATCATAGAAATGTTAATGAGCAATGAGGCAACCATGAAGTTATCATGGTACATTCACAACGTGAGCTACAACCATCTATGTCGTCATAACCAAAGACATTTTGAAGAACAACTCAACTATTACCATTTCTACAATTTGGTACATTGAAAAGGCATTCTCTCCCTCTCTCTCTCTCTCTCTCTCTCTCTCTCTATATATATATATATATATATATATATAGTTATTATAAGTTAAATGCTAGCATAGCTTCATAATTTTGGGAACATCATAATTCTCACATTGACAAGCAAACACAACTGTAACAATATTATTGTGACGAATCCTCTAACAAAATTTTAACATGATGGTGGAGCAAACATGTATGTGTGTATGATAATACAACTAAAGCCATATATGTGCAATTACAACAACCACCGTTGTAACATAAACATTGATACAACAATGGATCTACAACCATCACATGCCAAATAGCATGTGCAAGCACATGCATGATTGCTAGAAAAAGATAGTTTCTTTATCAAAAAAAGAAAAAGACAGTTTCTCAAATATAGATGTTGATGTAGCAACAGTACACACCATTTTTGTTTTTTTTCTTCCCTTTTATTACAAAATCTTGAATGGTTTACAACACAAGCTCATTGATGGTATATGTGGTTATAGTTGTCAGGGAAAGATCCTCAATATCAAAATCTAAAAGAACATTTCTGCAACCATGAATCTACCAGCACAAATGCAAAACACAATCAACTACTACAAGCATCTATGTCATCTCATGGACATTTTACGCCACAGCTTAATTAGTTGCTAACATTTGTGCAAATTGGTATCAGAATTCAGAATAAATTATTACTAGCATGGCTTGAAAATTATAGATACATCATATAATGGTTATTGTTTTCTAACAACAGTTGTAGTTATTGTGTTCTAACAACAGTTGTACAATATATCTTTTTTCCTTTGGAGTGACCGAGTGCATTCAAGAACAAAATACCACTCCTAGATTAAAGTGCATAGTTTTATCAATCATTTTGAACTTTTGACTATTAGATCAATCTTTTGAACCCAAATGATTCAGTTTATAAGATATTTTGCGTTGTGCAAAGAGCCACATAGATGCACCCTCGGTTTCAGTCAAACTAGACTGTTTTGCGTGGTTCTGTTTTGCGTGGTTCACATTCTACCTAGTTTCTATCGAAATCACACGCCAATTGTTTTTTTTCCCCTGGAGAACTCACTCTAGTTATTTTTAGCACACTATTATTTGCTTCCTATGGTTTACTAGAGTAAAATTAGTAGCATTCAGTGTACTGCCAAAATATTTCTGTTTGCTTAATTATTGTTACCTCTACCTTATAGTACATAGAGAAAGAGTAGAATTAATAGGCTTTGCACTACGGAAAACAGGGGCTTTGCCGACTGTCATAGCGGGGGCACTCGGCAAAGAAGCCCTTTGCCGACTGCCAAAGGTAGCACTCGGCAAAGACTTCTTTGTCGAGTGCCTGGCTCTCGGCGAAGCTGGGCACTCCGCAAAGACTCCCTTTGCCGAGTGTCGAGTACTCGACAAAGTAATGTACTCGGCAAAGTTCCCTACGCACAAACAACGACCGTCGCCGTTATCTTTACCGACGCCCCTAACGTCAGGCACTCGGCAAAGATAACGTCTTTGCCGAGTGCCACGCCACGCACACGGAGATGTTTAGCTTTTAGACATCCGATGTCGCAACTTGCTCCAAACATTTTTAAATTTTTTTCATAGCCTCTACATGTGATAGCATGACACCTCGACAAGTTTCGTGATTTTTGGACTTCGTTTAGATTTTATATAATTAAAAAACACTTCTACCGCACTTCGATGGTCATGTTTCGTGGATAAAGCGTTTAAACTTTTGAGTGAGTTTATGGACATGGCCTCAAAATACACTCTCCAACATGAATATTATTTTTTGAATGGCTACGTTTCATTATTTCATGCACCTGCAGTTCAAATTTAGATTATCGTGAAAAATTCAAGTAAAGAAAATAAATAAACGAAATATAGAAAAATGTTATAAAAAGGCACCAAATTCGAACATGTGCTTGAATACAATATAATTGGGCTACGAAAAAAGTTTGAAATCAAAATTCAAAAAAAAGAAAACTTTGTCGAGTGCCACAGTGGACACTCGGCAAATTGTATCTTTGTCGCGTGCCTGCCGCCGTGGCAGTCGGCAAAGCTCGTTTAAAAAATAAAAAAAACTGTCTAAAACTCCCACCGAACGCCCCCGGCCCCCAACCCTAATTCCCCAAACCTTCATTCACGTGCCCATGCCCCCACGCCCCGCCGCCGCCAGCCACCTCCACCGTCGCCGATTGCACGCTCGCCGTCCCTGCCGGCGAGCCCCGCCCGACCCTGCCGGTGAGCCCCGCCCGACCCAACCGGCGAGCCCCGCCCGACCCTCCAGCACTTAACCGGCCCTCCGCCCCTCTGCCTGCGCCCCGGTCAGCGGCCCGCCTCTGCCACTCGCCCCTCCATCTGCGCCGGCCGGCGCCTTGCCCGGCCCCGGCGCGCCCCTCCAACGCCAGATCCGGGGCCCGGCCGCCATCCCGGCGCCCGCCTTCGCCGCCCGGCCCTCCTCCAGCACTGGTCGGCGCCCTGCCCGGTCCCAGCATGCTCCTCTCCTGCCAGATCCAGGGGCCCAACGGCCAGGCCCGCGCTCGCCAGCGGCCCGCTCCACCGCCGCTCAGCCCCGGTGCGGGCGCGGCAAAGGCTAGCGGTGCGGCCGCCCAGCCCAGCCCAGCCCTGGGTCCTATTCCACCGCTGTGGTTGGGGGAGCAGCAGCAAGGGAGGAGAAGGGAGAAGGGAGAAGGAAAGGAGAAGGGATAAGGGAGAAGGAAGGAGAGGAGAGAAGAAAGAAGGGAAGGGAGGAGAAGGGAGAAGGGAGAAGGGAGAAGGGAGAAGGAGAAGGGAGAAGGAGAAGAGAGGAGAAAGAAGGAGAGCAGCCTCGACCGCTGGTCACACCTCGTGAGGGGCCGTGTGGTGCCCTCGGTGCCTCGCTTGTCTGCCCTCGACGAGCGCACGGTAGCTTGGCCAATCCTTTCTTTTCAATTCGTGCAGTGTGACAAGTAGTTGTGTTAGTAGAAGTCTTATGTGGTTTTGGCCTTCGAGCCGTTGTATTTGGATGTCAGCCATTGAGCCATTGTTATTTTGCAGGTTTTGGACACCTCCCCGTGCAGGGGAGGTTCTGCCAAAATTTTGTACTTATAGTGTTGTTTTTCTTGTTTTGCAGAGCAGGTCTTGTCGGAGGGGACCCGGAGTACCTCGATGACGCTAGCCTCTTTCCACCCTAGGTATAATTAACCTCTCTTTCTTACCATTGTTGTACTTAGGTCGCATAACCAAGTTAGGTGTCTCCCGTCCGAAAGAGATACGGTTGGAGGTATGCAGGTCTTTGCATATCTGCGACCGTATCTGTTTTGGATTGTCCATGTTTTTTGGATAGCCCGTGGATGCGTAGATGAGTTAGCTTCCATGTTCTGCTCTCGTCTAAGTCAGAGTTTTGGCACCACATCCCCGTTGTTCTCTTGATACACACTCTCCCTGCGGGGACGTGTATCGGGAGAACAGCGGGGAGGTGCTGCTGAAATTCTAAGTCGGACGGGGGCAGAACATGGAAGCTAACCCATCCACGCATCCACGGGTGGGATTAGGACCTATCCTTCATCTATTAGATGGTAGGAACGCCGTGTAGATGCAATTTCTAGTTTTATTACTCACTTACGCATGTGTATGACAGAGGTTGGATAGCCGTGAGTGGATGTACATGGGCTTCACAGCTAAGAGGGAGAGTGATGAATGGGTTAGGGGGACCAATAATTTCCTAGAGCAAGCATTTGGCCCGGCTGCTAAAGGGTCGATCCGGATGCCGTGTCCCTGCAGCCAGTATAAGAACTCAAAAAGAAAAAATAAAGAAAGATGTATACAGAGATCTTTTCAAGCACGGATTTGTGACAAACTATAAGAGGTGGATATTCCATGGTGAAGGTGACCGTATTAGAGAGGAGGAGGTGAGATCATGCCTCGAGGAGTATGGTGGAGATGCCGGGATGGCCGACATGGTGGTAGACTATAACGAGGCATGTGGCAATGAAGGATTGGTGGAGGAGGATCCAGAGGAAACCGCAAAGGCGTTCTACGAAATGATGTCTTCGGCACAGAAGCCCCTTCACGAGAAGACAACAATGTCGCAACTAGATGCCATTGGATGCCTAATAGCGATGAAGTTGTGGTTGAGCCTGAGTCGAGATGGCTTCGATTACATGTTGGCAGTTTTTGGCACAATGCTTTTGAAGGGTCACATGCTGCCGAAGAACACGTACGAGTCACAGAAGCTCCTTCGTGCACTTAAGATGCCGTATGAGTCGATCCATGCTTGTCTTAACAGGTGCGTCCTATTTAGGGGAGACCTTGAGGAAGCAACGCACTGTCCAAAGTGCAAAGCCTCTAGGTATGTGGAGGTAGACGATAGTGATGGCAAGAAGAAACAGTCTAAGATTCTTGAGAAGGTCCTACGGTACCTTCATGTCATACTGAGGCTCCAACGGATGTACATGATAGAGGAGTCCGTGAAACAGATGACATGGCACAAGGATAGCAAAAGATACAGTGACAAGATGGTACACCCATCGGATGGTGACGCATGGAAGTACTTCGATAACCAGCATCCTGACAAAGCTATGGACGCTCGGAATATACATGTAGCGATGGCAACAGATGGGTTCAACCCGTATGGAATGATGGCAGCCCCGTACACTTGTTGGCCCATGTTCGAAGTCCCCCTCAATCTTCTCCCTGGCATCATGTTTGAACCCAAGAACGTGTTCTTGTCACTGATAATACCTGAACACCCGGGCAACAATATGGGTGTGTTCTTGTAGTCATTGTGGGATGAATTACAACATGCTTGGGAAAAGGGGGTACTGACGTATGACCAAGCTACAAAGAAGAACTTCACAATGCATGTGTGGTACCAGTATTTAATGCATGACTTCCTGGCGTATGGCATATTCAGTAGGTGGTGTGTTCATGGGAAGTTGCCTTGACCAGTATGCAAGGCATCTGTGATGTTCACCTGGCTGAAGAAGGGTGACAAGTTCTCTTCATTTGACAAACATCATCAATTCCTAGATGATGACCATGAGTTCAGACGAGACATCAAGCACTTCACGAAAGGTGTTCAAGTCACCCACCCCATTTCTCAGATTATGAGCGGTGCCTAGGTCCTTGCCTAGTTAGAGGCTCTGGAAATTGATGAAGATAATGGTGGTTTTAAGAAGTATGGTGTGGAACACATATGGACCCATATATCGGGCTTGACTAGGCTCCCCTACTTTAAGGACTTTCTTATTCCACACAACATCGATGTAATGAACACAAAAAAAGAATGTCACCGAGGCACTTTGGGGTACACTCATGGACATAGAGGAGAAGTCAAAGGACAACATTAATGCTAGACTGGATGTGGAGGAGATCTGTGATAGACCAAAGCTAGTGATGATGACCCCCGTACAAGGCAAGAATTGGAAAAGGGGCCCGGCCGATTACATCTTGAAAAGGGGCGATAAGAAGGAAGTGCTGGAGTGGATCAAGACGTTAATGTTCCCTGATGGGTATGCAGCAAATCTGAGTAGGGAAGTGAACCCTAAGACTATGAAAGTCTTAGGGATGAAGAGTCATGACTTCCACATATGGATTGAGCAGCTCCTTCCTACGATGACCCGTGGACACCTTCCCGAGCCAGTGTGGCACGTCCTGGCAGAGTTGAGCTATTTCTTCCACCAGCTTTGTGCCAGGGAGTTATGTCAGGAAGTGATTTGTGACCTGGAGCGTGTTGCACCTCTGTTGATCTGCAAGTTGGAGATGATCTTTCTACCTGGCTTCTTCCTACCGATGCAGCATCTAATTTTGCACCTATCGTGTGAGGCATGGCTGAGGAGTCCCGTGCAGGCCCGTTGGTGCTATTCAATCGAGAGGTGTCTAAAGATTCTTTGAAAAAAGTGTAGAAATAAAGCCAAAATTGAGGCTTCCATGGCAGAGGCATTCAGAGTGGAGGAAGTGTCGAACTTCACAACGGCGTACTATACTAAGAACCTTCCCAGCGTGAACCCACCCCTTCGTTACAACGATGATGAGTTCATCGACCCTAAGCCTTTTCAAAGGGCAACTCAGAAGGGGAAGCGCAGGTACCCCCAAGACATTGCAACAACATGAGTTTCGCACTATCACACTGTACGTGTTGTTGAACCTTGAAGAAGTGGCTCTTTATCAAATATAAGTTCTCAATGAGCTAGTTACATACACAGTCAATATCCTCCACCTATCGGTCTGACCCTCTTTGTCTCTTGTTTTTTAGAGAGTTTATTAAGGAATACTAGACAGGGATAGGGCTCCTACCAACCAAGAAGAAGACTATCTTCTCAAAAATGACTCGCCCAATTTTATTTACTGGTTCTGTACGAAGGTACCATCTAACTTACCTTGTTCCAAGTTTGAGATTCTACTTTGCTCCTAGGAACAGGTAATGTAACGATCTACCTGGCCTCACCTTGCAGGCATGCACGGATAGGGCAATGAGTGGTGAATTGAAACAGGTTGCACAGGGCTTCACCCGTAGGGTCAAGACATTCACCGTTTATGATGTGAATGGCTATCGCTTTCGCACGAGAAGCTACGAGGAGAGTCGGCCCACCTGAAAGACCACGTGCACAGGAGTTCATACACCCGGCAACGATGATCGCGATTATTATGGCATAGTCAAAGAAATATACGAGCTCCACTTTGAGGGCCCCAAAGATCTTAAACCAGTGGTATTTAAATGCCATTGGTTTGATCCTAATGACACGAGAAGAGCCGATGACATTGGGCAAGTCAAAATTTGATAGGATTCCGTCTATACTGGAGAAGATGTCTATATTATGGCTCAACAGGCCACGCAAGTTTATTATCTCCCATGGGCGTGCCAAAAATATGATAATCTTAAGGGTTGGTACCTTGTGCACTTGGTATCGCTGCATGGTAAAGCGCCTGTCCTAAACGATGATGATTACAACTTTGACCCAAAGGTAGATACCGAAGAGTTCTATCAACCCGAGGGGCTAGAAGAGCATTTGGAGATAGACATCCTTTCGCTGATGGGCATGGAAGTAGACAACGACATCAATGAGGACTAGGGTGAAGTAGTGCAAGATCCTAAGGACATAATGGTGCTTGAGCGATGGAGGGCTCAGCGCGATAGAGTTGTTGAGGACGATGGAGGTGGTGAGGACAATGGAGATGATGAGGACTTAGGTTTCAACAATATTGATAGTGATGATGACAATAGTGATAGTGATGACGTAGAGCCAACCACTGCCGTTCATGGAGATAATTTCTAATTCATGTAATACTATATTGTTCTTATTATTACTTAGCAATTATGTTTCATTTATTTTGCATCTATTTATAAGTACTTATCAATTATTTGTGCTAATTGGTTTAATCTTTGTCTTTGTCATTGCAGGCACAAGACAAAATGCCGGGCGAAAGTAGACAACCGCGATGAACGGGGGTCAACTCACGCTACCTGAGGACCGGCCCCGACGAGGAGGAGGTGGAGGACCCGCCGTTGGTGGAGTCATCGACGAGGGCCCGCAGGACGAGGGCGCTGTTTTCGACGGACAACGACGACCGACAGGACGTCGTCGAGGAGGAAGGGGGCGAGCAGCACGGGGGCAAGCAGGACGAGTAGGACTGGGGCGAGGAGGACGGGGGCGACACCAGGGGAGACGGCTTCCTCAGGTTCGAGCAAGGTCTACCAGCGTGGGATCACGCACCTTCCTTCATTGTCGCTCGTGCCAGACCAGCATCCGGTGATTTGACCCGACAGTGAGAAGTAAGTAACCATTCATGTTTGGATGACTTATTCATATGACATGTTTAAATTGTACTTCAGACTAATAATTCTTCTTAATGACTCATGCAGAAACTGGAAGTGTGTCAGCAAGGCCAGTTCATGCAATCCTAATAGCATGTTGGTCCTAATTAAGAAGCACTACCCTGGCCTTGTCACCCACGACGGGACCACAGCGCCGCCCTAGAAGTGGCGGGACTTCTTCAATGTCAGGGATGCATGCGATGTCCCCATTGCAACCAAGATCAAGAGGGAGTTATGGGTGAGTCTTCATCGCACCGCTTTGTCAATACTATGCATTCGTTGGATGTTCTTGAAATAATAAAATGATACATGATATCTGTATGCAGGAGTGATTCATGTGCGAGCCGGGCAAAGAGGTCAAGGCGTTGCAAGTGCAGGACAAGGTCTGCATGGAGCGACTCAAGGACATGTACTACGAGGCGCACCTCCAGGTCCTCATCACCTACCACGCCGACGTGCTTCGCCAGTCGCTGCCGAAGACACAAGCCAGGGAGATGATCCTCTAACCCGACACCGACCTCCCCAAGGAGATCTACCTCTAGGTAAGTAGGAAACATTAATTCTGATTCCTTCCATGAAAAATAAGTAGAAAACATTAATTCTGATTCATCTTCTGACATGTCAAATGCACGTTGTCATGCAATTTTCTGCTGATTGGTGCAAAATGCACATGGACTGCTGGGAGGCCATTGTGGACGAGTGGAGAAAGCCGGAGTCGTACGCGCAGCGTAGAGCCAAACGGGGACATGCCAAGGCAAGGACAGGGCCGGCACACCACCAAGGGAGCCGCCCCTTGGAGGGTTCATGGACACATGGATACGCTTCTGTTGATTTATTTATTTATTTATTTATTCATTCATTCTCATTACGTGTACTCATCCTTGTGTTTTTCTTGTAGTCCCAGTCGCATGGTGGGCAGGTCATCAACGAGTTCACGGGCTACGCCCTGTCTCACAAGGGCAAAGCGACAGATCCGAACAACGTCTACAACCCGGCGGAGGGGGCCGATGCGTACACCAACCCGAACGCCTATGAGAAGATGGTCCAGTACACTGAGGCGGCTCGCAAGCGCCATGGTTGAGACCTTCGATCCTACCACCCAGCCCCTGGATACAGACATCCTGATGAGGACGGGAGGATGAAAGCAGCACGGCCAGTACTTTATTGCCCACAGCGCAATCGACCCAGCCACCGTTCCCATCCTTCGTCAGGTTCGTCGATCAGATAGCACAACCTCCTCCGACGTCCCCATACGACCTCGACAGCCGAGCTCCACGCAAATATTGGCGGTGATTCAGGTAACTTTAGTTTTATTCGCCGTTCATTGATTTTACATGTGTACTTTTCCTTTTGCATTGTTTAAACATCACGGGTGTAATATTGCAGTCCGAGCTGGCCTAGTTACGGGCCGTGCAGGAGGCCGCACAGGAAGCCATCGGCAGGAGCTGGTGGCCCAACAAGAGGCCCATCGGCAGGAGATGGCACGCCAGATGGAGGTTGTCCGGCAGCACTCGCAGCGTCAGATGCAGGACTTTGTCGGCTTCTTTCAGAACCTTCACATCCCTGGTGTTGTCTTGCCTCCGTTGCCTGCCTCGATGTTAGCTCCACCCCTCCTCTTGGCCCTATAGGGACTCCGGTGAGTATATAAGATTGTATATTATTTTGGCTTGTGCGGCCATCCCGCTGGTACTAATGAGATCGCTTCTCCTTTATACAGGCATAACCGGCGGGTTCGAACCCGACTCCTCCACATGGCGCTTCTCTAGGCCATGAGTGGCAGGTTGGCCCGAGTCCACACCACACGTGGCTAGGTGGCGCTCCTCCTCCGCCTCCGCAGCACGGGTGGTCTCCGTGGTCAGGTGGCGCAACTCCTCAGCCTCAGCAGCACGGATGGTCAGGTGGCGCTCCTGAGCCTCAGCAGCAGGTCGGGGCCTGGACGTACTCCTCGGTGCCGCCGCATGCCTCGGCGTCGCAGGGGTGGCCGGGGTGGCAAGGTGGGGGCTCTTCACACTCTCAGGGCCATTGGGACGCCGGGTCGTCGTAGGTATCTCTCGTTTAGCTTGTGATAGACTTTGTGATGGATGTTGGATATGATGAACTTGTTATGTATATTGGACTTGGATGTGGATGGATTTGTTATGGCATGCAGGCTCTCAGATTTGTTATGGCATGTGATATATATGTGGATTTGTTCTTTATATGTGAATTTGTGTTATATATATACATATATATATATGTTTGCCTGTTGTGATATATATGGAAAAACAAAAAAAAATTCCTAGCTTTGCCGAGTGCCACGGCACTCGACAATGCTGGACGACTGCATTCAGCACCAGCTTTGCCGAGTGTCGGCGCTGGCACTCGGCAAAGGCTGTTTTTAAAAAAAAAATCTCTTTGCCGAGTGTCGGGCCTGGCACTCGGCAAAGACTTTTTGAAAAAAATCTTTACCACTGCCATGCAGTAGTCGGCAAAGAAACCGCTAGGCGACGGTGGGCTGCTTCCTTTGCCGAGTGCTGTTTGGCAGTCGGCAAAGACATCTTTGCCGAGGAATTCTTTGTCGACTGCCACGTAAAAAGCAGTCGGCAAAGGCTTTGCCGACTGCATTTCGGCTTTTGCCGAGTGCGTCGGGCACTCGGCAAAGCCGGTGGATCCGGTAGTGTTGCTTAGCAAGGGGCGGTTCTATTTGAGGGCGGCTCTATTTGGGAAATTGAGTGATGACGTTGCACTGTTTAATATTGATTTACAAAAGAAATTTTTTAAAAAATATAAAAATATGTTATCATGGCAAAAGATAAATAAGAGGGAGATGAAATGAGTTTCATCTAGATGAAACCCCATGAACAGTATTTCTAAGTGTCTGTGTGTCATATAACGAAATGCAATGACAGCATTTGAAACACAAAATTAAAACAATGCATTGTCTAGGTTGTTTCAACCATGAAGCACGTGACATACCTAGAACAAACAAAATAAAACTATGTATTGAGATTTTAGTATGCCTTCAATTCAAAAGAGAGAGTGCAATTGAACAGCGTCACCAAAGTAAAAAAAAAAAAGGAAGTACAACTATATGAGTTGTTCGCCTGACGGTTATAAATTTTCTTTCACGCAAGAAAAGACAAAAACAATGTTTATTTTCACCTTATGTACTAATTCGAATTCGAATATATATGAGTAAAAAAGTGCAGTCACGTACTAATTCGAATATATATGAGTTTTATTTAGTACGCCAGGCGAACTATATGAGGAAAAAAGTGCAGTTATGTACTAATTCGAATATATATGAATTTTCTTTCACACAAGAAAAGACAGAAACAATGTTTATTTTCAAAAATACTAATATATATGAGGGACTGAGGGTGTATGTGGACCAGATTTATGCATCATGTAATATGAAACAGTCAGTAATTGTTTGCCAAATATTTCCATTTGATTATTATTACTGCTACTACTACCTTACTGCAATTTTAGTATGACTTCAATATAGTACACAGTAGAGAAAGCGCAATTAAAGCCCGCTAATTAAACACAGAGGTAGTACAACTAATTGGAATGCTAAGCCTAGAGGGCTGTTTTGGTTCTATATAGACCCATGAAAATTTGAGTGAACTAGGGCACATTCCAGTACTGATGATGGTATGACCATGGAAAAAAATCTTCAAATTTATAAGAGGTAGTATGTAGGTAACCGTGGCATGCGCCAATACGCAAGGCCTGCTTGTGGCTTTTTAAAAAACGAATCACTGGCGATTATGTTAAAAAGCAGATGAATAGGCTCGAACTGGACAAAATAAAAAATAAAAAAAGATATACAACTGCAGTCGGTTGTAGCCCGCTTTGTGACCTATCGTGGAGTTTTGAATGGTCACGTGTACACGCAGTACGCTTGTGTTGAACCTTGTTCGTGCCAGCATAAAAATCATGGTGAATGATCGACACAGCTCTTCGCTCGGCGCGCCGCGCGCAGCTCTCGCCGACCGAGCCACCGGCTTGGCCTTGATCCGCGCGCGCGTTATTAGCGTTACTGATTTCCTTTTGTTTCTACACTCCTACCTGCTTTTTGCTCCGAAGTGACAAACGAAAACTACGTGTCGCACTAGTCTTCCAAGGTAGATATATAGCGTGTATATACGTGTTACGCAGGCACACCGTTACGACCGTCTCTCTTCTTTGAAAATGAGCTGCTAGCTAGCTACCATCCATATATGTACAGTTCAGTTGCACAACAGCACTCCTTATCCATCGCATCGGTTCCATCCAACTGTTCTCCTGAAGCTTCACTAGCTCGATCGACTGTTTACTGATTGTGATATGAGTATGCTTTTAAAAAAACTGCTACGACGAAAGGGTGTGTTACCATTGCCAGTTTTGTTCGCGCTGGGCTTTTGGGTCAAGGAGGAAGTTTTTGGAGAAGCTACTAGCATGCATTGTTTGATATGAAGGGGATGATCAGCTGGGACTAGCTTCGCTCGTAACTAGCTATTAAGCTAACAGCTCATTGAAGTGGCTAATTTAACAGCTCATTGAAGATTTAGCTAAAAGTTAGCCTACTGCATATTAGACCTCCTGTTTGGATAGGTTCGAAGAACTAAATTAACCAGCCAACAATAGCCATTGGTATATTCAGGCATACCGGCATACCATACCCGGACTAGTTATTTTTGTTTGACTGAGCTGATTAGATTCAATTTGTTTCTTAGTTATCAAATGTATGGTGATTAAATTAGCTGTTTGCTGGAAATTGTATTAATAAGGAGGATTTCATGCTAAGCACTTGAAAAATACTAGTCACAACCAGGAACCAGAAAAAATAAGTAATCCCAAGATCTTTGAATGTTTTTTGAACCTTCACTTATTACTACTGCCTACTACTTTATTATGTACTAGTGGTCCAAATTGCCTTTTACGATAGGTAATTCGTTTGGAACCGCGAACATATATATAATCCACAGAGTTTATTCCTTTTTTTAAGATAAACACGACAGAGATTATCCCTGAAGGGGTGAAATGGTTCTTCATCAAAGTAAACAACATTCATTGCATAGCTGGTGGCTAGCAATTCTGCAACCACGTTGACGCTTAATTAGTTTTGGAAGCTCCATATATATGTGCTCCGATCCCTAGCGAGCGCAGCCGCATCAGCTTGCTCTTGCTGTCCTCATGCACGTACGTTGAAGGCCTATCATCATCTCCTCTCCACAGCAACGGTTGTGTTTTGCATAGGATCTCTGCTCACCCTTTTGGCCTTTTTCTCACCGAAGCGGCGCTGCGAGCAAGGCTCACGCCACACACATTTCACACTTACAGCTAGCTAGCATGCAGTCCTTGCGTCGTCTGAGATGCGCTTTTCCACTACGGTTCCAAGCAACGCCTTCTTCAGTTTTGCTGCAACGGACACTGCAGAGCAGCGTTCACTGTTGCGAAATGATTTTCACGACGGTCAGAAACGGTTTATATGATTGGTGATTTTCGAAACTGACGCCCGTACACCATGGCCTTTCAACCGCTGGATCTTTTGAAATTCATTTCCAGAGATGGTTATCTTAAACCAACCACACATATATATGCATTTCTAGAGACCCCGCAAATGCCAGTGGCCAACTTGTTTAAAATAAACCGCTTCTCAAAATACATTTGAAATTGTAAAGTTTTCAGGCATATTTTAATTTTATATTATCCCACTAGGTCTTATCATCTCAATGTATACACACTATCAAATTTTACATATCGTGATCATTGTAGCTAGAAACTAGATATGAGCCTCCAGGATATACCATTGTGTTCATCTATTTTGCCCGGTTTTGTTTGACTACTATCACACTTGCATTACTTTCATAGCTATCTTGTTAGTGCGGTAGTTGTTTGCCTAGATAGCTTGTGTTGCATTGTAGAGTAGCTCTATAGATGAGTGGCTTGTACTTGTCCCTAGTTGTAGTTAGATCTCTAGCTTAGTTGTGTAGTTACTAGTTTCAGTGTTTGTGTGTGATCAATCTAGAGACATAGCAACTAGAACTAGAATTGTATGGGAGGCTTGCTTATGGTGAAATAGAGCAAGATCAATTACATAGTTGCATTAGCACCATTTTTTATACTAATCAACCTTTGCTTTAGTAATTTGTGACTTTGTAGAAAAAAATTTTATAGACTATTCATCCCCTTTATCCATTTAGATCATCCTATTAGGTAGGTGTCGCAGGCTATCAATGCAAGAGGCATAGATGAGGCGACGTGCGCCGTCAATGGAAGCAGGGTTGTAGAGGACGCTACACCTGAGCATTTTGTAGGCCAGGTTGGGCTTGGGCTAGGCTGAAAAAAGCCCAGCAATTTCAAATTGAAAAAATCACACACATGACCGTCCCTAATATTTTATAGTATATAAACAACTTAAATAAATAATTTAGGCTAGGCTCGGGTCAAGAAAAAAATTTCTAGGCAATGTTGACATTTTGTATGTGTGTAGCACTTTGCTCAGTGAGGACTAAGTGTCGAACATATTTTTCCATGTGAAAGTGTATGGACATGTTTGGGAACCGTGGTTAGGTGGAATAGGTATGTGTGTTTAGCAACACGGGGTTGATGGAGGTAGGGTAGATGAGGGATGGAAAAGGTAAAGGGATTGCATGACAAGCAGAGATAGCTAGAAGTGTAGTGTAGCTGAGTGGAGGAGAAAGAACAAGTAGTAATAGAATGAAGGGAATTTTGATGTTCCCTTCCATGGCCTAATTTTGATTTTACTTCTACATTTTAAACTTTGTAATTTATTTCCATGGCAAATTTGGATCAAAGAGGTATGTGGGTCTTTTTTTTTTAACATACACTCACTACCGAGTATTTCACTCACTATAATATTGATTCTTAATTTTTTATTTTTTTATTTTATTCTTAATTTGTGGTGAACCCTCTTGTCCTGAATATTTTTCATGCCTAATGACGGTTGACAGGCTTAGCTGGTAGTCCACGTAGGTCTAGGACTATCCTGAAATTTGGCCCAATAATTTCTTAGTAATCCACAGCCAACATTGGCCCACGTGACAACCATTCGCTCCTCCCAAGACGTGCTGGACGTGACCTGCCTTCGACCGTGGATCCGGCCCTCTCCGCCGCCCGGCTCCTACCGCGGCACTGCCTTGCATTGTGCCGGCAAACCAGTGTGCCAAGCAGCTAGCCGGGTAATTTCTCAATGCAACACCTTGATCTGTGCTGGTAATTTATTAGGTCTTTCCAGGTATGCCATTAAAAAGTTCATAATTATATACGAGGCATTAAAAAGTTCAAGTGATCGCAGGTGTTATCGCTCCGAACTTTTTTGCCGTCCTTGCCATTACCGTCAGATTGGACCTTAACGGTGTCAAACTGCAGGTGTGAAAAATCGAAAATACCCTTAGGTATAAATATAACATTAATGGTTTTTGAGCACCTTAACGACTTTAAATGAAAAAACTCAAAACTAGAAATTTGTAGATCTCGGCGAGATCAACAATTTTCATATAAAAACAGTCTTCATTTATTTTTTCTAATAGTTTTTCTAATACATATTAATCGTATCAAATTAATTTTTTTGTGAAATTAAATAAAGATAGTTTTTATATGAAAGTTGTAGATCTTAGTAAGATCTATAACTTTCTAGTTTTGAGTTTTTTTATTTGAAGTCGTTAAGATGCTTAAAAAATATTAATGGCATATTTATACTTAAGGGTATTTTCGAATTTTCACACGTGTCGTCAGTTAGGGCCTAGTCTTACGGCAGTGACATATAGAGCAAAAAAGTTTGGAGCCATGGCACCTGTGACCACTCAAATATTTTAATAGCTTGTATGCTATTATGAAAATTTTAATAGCACACATGAAAAAGACCCTAATTTATTATCCCCTAATTCGTAATTTACCCCGTGACACCTCATCTCGTGCTTCTCGAGATGAATTACGGAAGTTTGTTCTTTTTTGTTTTCAGGTAGGGTCTGATTGATTTGTTGGCGTCCAACAATCCGCCTCTTTCCACGTCAGACTGATCTTGATCGAGGCGGAAAACCAATCAAATCCGTCTTTTCCCACCAAGGCACCGCGGCCACCGAGCGATGGCCGCCGCCGCGCCCGACAAGCCCCGAAAGCAGGAGAGGCCGGCGACGACGTCGCCGGCGAGCGTGGCGGCGGACTTCGCCATGGGCGGCGCGGCCGCCGTGGTGGCCAAGACGGGGGCTGCGCCGGTCGAGCGCGTCAAGCTGCTGCTCCAGAACCAGGCCGAGATGCTGCGCCGGGGCACCCTCACGCGCCCCTACAGGGGCCTCGCCGACGCCTTCGCCCGCGTCCTCCGCGAGGAGGGCCCCGCCGCGCTCTGGCGCGGCAACCAGGCCAACGTCATCCGCTACTTCCCCACCCAGGTCCGTCTCCCTTTTTCTTTCCTCCTTTTCCTTGGTATATATACGATTGCTTGATGCGCCTCCATTGGATATGTACATTGCCTTCTCTTACTGCTAAGATGCTTATGAATTTGACACCGACTCTTAATCCGTCTTTGCCTTCTCAAATTTGATTAGCAATCAATGCTATGCATGGATTTTTCTGTTCCTGAGTGCAGAAATTACAGAGCCAGAAATCCAGATTCTTATTTTTTTCCTTCAGGGACTCAGAGTTCCTGAAACCACATGTTTGTTACGGCCTCCATTGTTCACAATTCCCTTCCATCACAGAAAAGAGAGAAACAAACAATTCTAAAGGTGTTGTCTCACGGTATCCTCCATCCTTTGGTCGCAGAGAAAGCTGTGTGCATTTTGCTAAAACATTTTGGAAACAGAAATGGCTTGGTAATATGTGACCACTTCTGTGAACAAGGAATGCTTATATACAATTCAGCGATTCACATCTGCATTGCACTTTGATGTAGTGAGTCTTCATAAGTGAAAATACACTAGGCCTGTTTAAGGAGAGTGTGGAGTGCGTGTTTGTAAGGGCTCTATCCCTTTATTTTCTTTCTCATTTCTTAATATAATGATAATGATACACAACTCTTGTGAGTGTTCAGAAAAGAAGTAGGTCAAGTTTTAAGTCATACTTAGTTTTATTGATTGACATAAAAAAAAAACCAGACTCAGCATTTCATCTTTATGTTTTTATGCATTTTACTACAAAGGTTTATAATTTATGTGAAAAGAGCAAATCCTCCAACCTTATCTAGGTCATGCGGTTCAACCATATGGCAGCTATCTTTGCAGCCAATTATTCAAGCTGTGTTGTCACTTGTCAGACAGTTAAAAGAGCATGTGCTGCTGTTTCCTGTAGTTTGTTTAACTGTGCTTAATATTGCATCATCTGTGTGTCGCACCACACCCTGGAGGTGGTGGTGATATGTTCTTTGTATCCTATGGGTGGCCACTCATATTTATGCTTTGAAATTGAACTTGTCACTTATATGTGTTTTGCACGTAGAGTTGAGTGTGAGGTAGTGCATGCTAACCTCTGTATTAAGTGTGAACCGAGGCCTCTTCTTTAAAGATTCTGAGGCTGGAAAATGAATCTGTTTTTCCCTTTCATGACAAAAAAAAAATCAACCTAAATGAAATTTCCATTGTGCAGGCTTTTAATTTTGCATTCAGGGGATACTTCAAAAGCTTCTTTGGCTATGACAGGGAGAAAGACGGGAAGTGGAAGTGGTTAGCTGGAAATGTAGCCTCTGGCAGTGCTGCAGGAGCTACAACATCGTTGCTGCTATACCATCTAGATTATGCAAGAACAAGGCTAGCTACTGATGCAATTGAATCACGGGGAACCAAACGCCAGTTCAGGGGGTTGCTGGATGTTTACAAGAAGACACTTGCAACCGATGGCATCTCTGGACTATATCGAGGTTTCAGTGTGTCTATTATGGGGATCACCTTGTACCGGGGTCTATATTTTGGTATCTATGATAGCATGAAGCCTCTAGTTCTAGTAGGCCCATTGGAGGTACCAACAGTCTCATGAAGTAGTATGACTATCACAGGAGTTTCCTGCTAAGTTCTATAAGTCGCCCTTAACTTTTGTTTTTGTTGCTATTCAGGGGAACTTTGTTGCCAGTTTTGCCTTGGGCTGGGCAATAACTACATTCTCTGGGGCCTGTGCCTATCCATTCGACACGGTCCGTCGTAGAATGATGTTGACTTCAGGACAACCATTTAAGTACAAGAATGGTTTCCATGCAGTAAAACTGATAGTTTCAAACGAAGGATTCTTCACATTATTCAGAGGTGTTGGTGCAAATATTCTTTCAGGGCTGGCAGGAGCTGGAGTTCTTTCTGGGTATGATCAACTCCAACGGTTGGCAAGCCGGCATGGTCACAATTTTGAGCGCAAGGTGAAAGGGGCATTGAAATGATATGCATATGGATATGAATATATTCAGATCCTTGGTTGAAGTCCAGATCATTCAAATGGGGTGCACAAGCAAGAGCCCTTGCCTGAAGAAGTTCACAAAAATTATTGGGGAAAGAAAATGGAAAAGTTTTCCTGGAGATGAATCTCATGAGGAAAGAGATGGGAGTCATTGCAACAAAAGATAACTCTTGTAAACAGAGAGTGCTGAATACTATATTTAATGTGTAGGTCCAATTCTTCAAGTATGAATACATGTACATGTCGGTGTTTCTTCGATCATTTGGGGCAATACTATCCTATCAAAGTGAAATGTAAATCCAAATCCTTCAGTAGGTCATACCAAACT
>JALGXP010000647.1:0-26216 GCA_023333625.1 Bothriochloa decipiens
CCCATCCTCATAGCTGCAGCGCATTCGTTTCTCTCTACCAAATCCATCCTCACCCGATGGTTTTAGACTCTAATTAGAACACATAATTTTCTTTTCTGGTTCTATATAAATGTAGATTGGTTTGTGAATTGTGTGAAACTTTTGTATGATTACCGTGAAGTTCTTGTATTCAAAATGGACCCCCTAAATTTTCCACGTCCTACAGAGTTGCTTGTAGAAATCTGTTGAAGAAACCATGAAAACTGAAAAATGCTTGCCAAAGAAAGCACACAGAGAAGACATTTGCTTAATTATAACTGCTACTTTTCATTAGCTTGAACCCAGCTGCCTGGCAATCCATGATTAAATGAAGACATGCGTTTCCATTGCCATGTCGATCTGTTTCATTTTACATTTCTTGCAAAGAAAAAAAGAAGAAGAGAAAACAAAGATGCAAGGGAAATAAAGGATATAACTGATGATGACATACTAGATGAATAGTAAGATACCAGTAGACGAGCAGTACTAATAATAGGAATGAAGTTATGATGAGATACTCAGATAAAATAGGAATAAGATAGGTTAAACTACGACCACGCCGAGTGCCTGATGAGTCCCTATATATAAAGATAGCTTCCCAATCAGATCAGCGCATCGTCTTGCTTCAGGCTTGCAGCAGCTCGGTGAGCTCAAGCGCTGTCCTGGCGGGTCTCCGCGTTCCCCAGCGTGAGCTCCAGGCCCTCCTCCTCGTCGGCGCGCTTGTCAGTCATCATCTCCTCCGGGGCGCCCGCCTGCTCCCTGCCGCTCATGCGGAACGAGAACCCGAGCGAGTTCATCAGCACGGTGCCAGCGGCGGGAGCATCCAGGCAGAAGCAGAAGCATTGGCCCTGGCGGTGGATCTGGAACCCCGCCAGCAGGGTCAGCGGGTTGGGGCCGGGGGCCCGGCCGCCGGTGACGGCGGTGCTCATCGTCAGCGGCGGGGTGGAGGTCTGAAAGGAGAAGAGGCTGGCGCCGACGCCCGAGGCCCCCGTGGCCCACGGCGGCGGCAGCACGTTGTTGGAGGCCCTCTCTCGGCTCGACGGCCGGGTGGGGGGCGGCGGGGAGGAGCACGCCCTCTTGCGGAGGCGCGGCGGGGACGAGTCCGGGGAGCCGTCCTCCGGCGCCTTGGAATTGGAGGAGCCCGCGAAGAAGTTGGAGTACGCGTTGTCGCTGAGCTGCTTGGACAGGTTCTTGAGCCACGCTGGAACGGGGTCGCCTCCGCCGCTGCCACCGCCGCCAAGCGTGATGCCGGAGGGCGACGACGACGCCCGCTTCAGGCTGTAGGAAGCTGCTCCACCTGGGTTCGCCGGAGCAGAACCGCCAACGTCGGCCATCGGCTGATCGCCACCTGCCGGAGGCTACGAAAATACACAAAAAGAACAGCCGAGTAGATATATATCAATGAACAATGGTAGACAAGCATGCACGCACGCGATAGATGTGCAATCGCAACTTCGCAAGAGGTAGGAAAAGAGAACGGGATGTATATAAAAAGCAAAATAATGACAGTTTCCTTCCCAGAACATCCGTCACTCGGTTTAATGTCGGCAGTACGACAAACGACTGAAGCAGGAGCATCAGAATTCAGAACACGCATCGAATATGTAAATAAATAAAGCACAGATCAAGAACAACGACGACGACACAATCTGCAGGCACTACGGGAAACGGAGGTTTTGCCGAGTGCCGAAAGCTTTGCCGAGTGACAAAGTAAAGGCACTCGGCAAAGAGGCTCTTTGCCAAAAGCCAGAAGAGGTATTCGGTAAAGACTTCTTTGTCGAGTGTCCAGCACTCGATAAAGGGAACCACTCGGCACATTGGATCTTTGCCGAGAGCCAAGCACTCGGCAAAGATCGGCACTCGGCACATTGGATCTTTGCCGTGAGGCTTGGACAAACGGCATCCGTGGCCTGCAACGTGGCGGGCTTAGGGTTGGCCAGGGCGACAGCCTTTGCCGAGTGCCACGTCGGCCAGCATTCGGCAAAGGCCTCTTTGCCGAGTGCCCCCGCTGGCACTCGGCAAAGAATAATTTTTTTATTTTTTGTTCCAGTTTTTTGTGGGGCCTTGATACAGCAAATACATCTCGACTTAAGTTGGGACAATTTTAACTTTTTGTGCTATATTTCTTCAATTATTTTTGTTTCTTTGAATTTTTTTGATAACTCCAAATTTGAACTGCAGGTACATGAAATAATAAAATTTGATCATTCAAAAAATAGTATTCATGATGTTCGGAGTATGTTGAGGCCGTATCCAGAACCTCGCATGAATTTATGACCATGTTGGTGTCATAACATAACGAGGTGTCATGTTATCTCATGTAGAGGTTATGATAAAAATTTGAAAATGTTTGGAGTAATTTGCGAAGCCGGATGTCTAAAATCCAAACATCTCCACATATGATCACATGTGATCACATGCGGAGATGTTTGGGTTTTAGGCACCCGACGTCACAACTTGCTCGAAACTTTCTCAATTTTTACCACAGCCTCCACATGCGATGACAACACACCTCGACACGTTTCGTCATTTTCAGACTTCGTTTAGATTTTATATAATTTAAAAATACTTTTCCCGCACATAACTCGTCATGTTACGACACCAACATGGTCGTAAATTCATGAGAGGTCCTGGATACGGCCTCAACATACTCTAAAAATTATGAATAGCATTTTTTAAATGACCAAATTCTATTATTTCATGTACTTGCAGTTCAAATTTAGAGTTATCAGAAAAATTCAAAGAAACAAAAATAATTAAAAAAATATAGCATAAAAAGTCAAAATTGTCCCAACTTTTGAAGTCGAGATGTATTTACTGTATCAAGGCCCCACAAAAAATAGAAAGAAAAAACAAAAAAATATGCTTTGCCAAGTGCCAGCGGAGGCATTCGGCAAAGATGCCTTTGTCGAGTGCTGGCCGACGTGGCACTCGGTAAAGGTTTTTATTACAAAAAATAAAAAACACCTCTGCCGAGTGCCTGTTCAGGGGCACTCGGCAAAGGCCCTTATTGAAAAAAGGCCCACCGGCCCAACTTGTAACCCTATCTGGCCTCACACACCCGCCCACGCCCACCTCTCCCTGCGCCGCCACCGCCGCCGCCTGAGCTCCTCCGCGGCGCTGCTGCTCCAGCCGCCCGAGCTCCTCTGCGCCGCCGCCGCTCCGAGCCCACCCGAGCTCCTCCGCGCCCACCACGCTCGCACGCGCGCGCCGCCGCCATCCGTGTGGCCCACCGTCGCCGTCCGCGGAGGGAGCGGTTCACGCCATATCAATGGCATCCAGGGCCTGCTGATTAGGGAGTACTACCCTGGCTTGGTCACCCACAAGGGTGAGGTACAGGCGCCCATGAGGTGGGAGCACTTCTCTAGTGTCATGGACTCCAACGGCAAAACCTTGGTGGCGAAGATCAAGAGGGAGTCTGGGTGAGTCTTTTCATCGTACCGCATTTCTCAATATTACGTATTCGTTGGACGTTCTTGAAACAATGATGAGTTCTGTGTGAGTTCTGTGTGCAGGACTTGTTCACTTGTGAGGAGGGGAGAGAGCAGCATGCGGCGTGAGTGCAGGAGGCGGTCTGCAAAGATCGTCTCAAGCACCTGTACCACGAGGCGTATCTCCAGTGCGTCATCAGCTACTACGCCGACGTGCTTGGCCAGGTGGTGAAGAAGCCGCAAGTCAGGGAGATGCTACTCTAGAGGGAGACCGACCTCACCGAGGCGCAGTACATGCAGGTAATTAAGTAGGAAACATTTATTCTAATTTCTTCCGTGAAACATTCAATTCATCTTCTGGCATGTTAAATACTTGATGTCATGCAGATGTGTCCGGAGTGGTGCGACAAGTACCGGGACTGCTGGGCGGCCATTGTGCGTGAGTGGACCATGGACGCGGCATACCAGAGGCGCAGAGAACATTGGGAGCGCCGCCTACAGATGCAAGGGGCACCACACCACCAAGGGAACCAGTCCCTCCCAGTGTTCATGGAAAGATGAGTACGCTTCTGTTGATCTATTAATTCTAGCGCTCAATTGTCATTACTTGTAACCATGTTTGTGTTTTCCTCGCAGACCCAGACGCATGGTGGGCAGGTCATCAACAATTTCATGAGGTACGCCCTTGCTCACAAGGGCAAAGCGACGGCGGCAGACAATGTCTACGACCCGGCGGACGGGCCCGACGGGTACACCAACGCAAGCGTCTACCCTAAGCTCGCCGAGTACACCTCCGCGGCTCGTAGCGCCATGGGGAGACGTTCGACCCCGCCACCGACCCCCTGGACACAGACCTCTTGATGAGGTTGAGAGGAGGGAAGCAGCACAGCCACTACTAGATGGCCAAAAGCGCCATCGAGTCATCCTCTGTTCCCACGCTGAGCCAGATTCGACGAGACGGGACCAGGAGCTCCTCCAACATCCCCATAGCGCCTCGGCAACCGAGCAACGCACAGATGTTCTTGGCATTTCAGATAAGTGCAGTTTTATTCGTCGTTCACTTGTTTCACACATGTACCTTGCCTTCACATATCATCAACCTTGCGGGTGTAATATTACAGGCCCAGATCGCACAGTTGCAGGCAAACCAGGAGAACATGGCCGTGGCCCATCAGCGGCAGCTGGCGGCTGTCACGCAGCACTTCCAGCGTCAGATGCAGGACTTTGCCGCCTACTTCCGGGGCCTTTAGATCCCGGGAGTGCAGCAGGCCGAGCTCCCTGCCTCGATCTTCGCTCCAGCACCTATTCCTGTGCCTACTCCAATACGGACTCCGGTGAGTATATTGCATGTTGCTTTAGCTTGTGCGGCCATCTTGCAGGTACTAATGAGATCACTTGTCCTTTGTGTAGGAACAATCGGCGGGTTCGAACCCGACTCCTACAGATGCCAGCCCTCCACTGGGCCCGACCTTCCTGACTCAGGGGTTCACGTGGCCAGGTACCGCTCCTCCTCCACCAACGCAGCAGGGGCACTCCGGGCCTGCAAGCGGCCATCTGCTTCCGCCGCCCTACTGGACGTTCCAGTCGGCGCCGCAATCAAGGTGGTCTCCGTGAAAGCAAGGTGGGGGCTCTAGGGCCCCTGGGGACACTGGGTCGAGCTAGGTACCTCTACTGCCCGCTTGTGGACTTGTATAGATGAACTTATCGCTCTTTTGGACTTGTGGCGAATTTGTATGGATGTAACTGATGAATTTGAAGACTTTATGTATTAATTCGTGTATGGTGAATTTGTATGGATGTAACTCACATCATTTGATGATGAAATATAATTTTTATGTGATATTCTAGTCTATTGTCATGAATATATGTGAAATTGCATGTCTGGAATGGAAGAAAACAGAAAAAACCAAAAAAAAAATATTTCCAGCTTTGCCGAGTGTCAGCTCTCGGCAAAGCTGGGCATTTTTCCCAGCAAAGCCCAGCTTTGCCAAGTGCTGGCGTGGCACTCGGCAAAGTAACCATACCTTTGCCGAGAGCCGGCACTCAGCAAAGGATTTTTTAAAAAAAATAAAAAATCTTTGCCGAGAGCCGGCACTTAGCAAAGAATTTTTCAAAAAAAATAAAAAATCTTTGCCGAGTGCCTGTCACGTCACACTCTGCAAAGGGTGCCGTCAGGTTGACGGCGCCCGTTACCTTTGCCGAGTGCTAGCGTGGCACTCGGCAAAGCCTTTGCCGAGTGCCTGCCAGGTGGCACTCAGCAAAGACTCCTTTGCCGGCCAATTCTTTACCAAGTGCGCTTTGCCGAGAGCCGCACTCGGCAAAGCCTTTGCCGACGGCAAAGGTGCCTTTGCCGAGTGCGGCCGGCACTCGGTAAAGGAGACGGATCTAGTAGTGAGGCATGGTGGTGTACATACTGTAACGTGACATGCTTGGTAGTAGCTAGCTTTAGTCAGAGTAGTGGCTGCACAGTACAGCCACGCACGACATGAGAAGGAAGCTCATCCAATCTTGTTGGAAAGGCAATGAATAAAACAGTGGATAGCCAGATGACGACGAACAATAATATCTTGTAGGGGAAAGATAAATAAAAAGCTCTACGGGAAAACAAAACAAATTTTGGAGTTTTGCTACAAACAAAAGAGGAAGCTAGCGGAAAATCGATCAGCTTGCAACTGTCGACGATACCACGGTACTGCACTACACACGCAGCTCGGCACTACACACGCAGCTCGGCAAAAGCAGGACGACGACAAGAACTTACGAGACCCAACGGAAACGATACAATGGAAAGACGGCGGCGGCGACCATTATAGCTCGGAAGAGCAAGAAAGAGTGGCCATCAGTACCTTGCGGTAGGTGGTGCCGTCGGCCTCGACGGTCCAGCCGGCCTCCTCGCAGACCGCCTTGAGCACCTCGTTGTTGTCGCCCTTGCGGAGGTCGTAGTTGCCGTGTTCGCGCAGGCCGGTGAAGATCCTGGAATGGATCACCCGGCGACGCTGCTCCCGGCGCCGGTTGTTCTCCCGCTCACGCCACGACGGCACCCGCGCCGCCGCCGGCTTCACGTTCCCGTTACAGTTCCCCTTCCCGTCCCTTGCCCTAGGTCATGCGTCGTCACCCCCACCACTCCCTCCCGCTGCTCCTACTCCTCCCTTCATCATCATGCCTCTTCTACACTCAGAAGCTAGTGAGCTCGTGAGGACGAAGGTGCTGTGTGCTGGCTGTGGACTGTGGTGGTGGTGATGCATCCATCGGCTGCCGGTGTACCTTTATATAACCTGCCAATGGGAACTGGAAGGACCGATTTTACCATTATGCCCATGGCTCAGGTACACATGACGGCCAAGGAGCGGGAGGGGCCCCATTGGTAATCGCATGAGGTTCCCATTGCGGCAGTGACCATTCTTAGCTGTGGCGTATTAGCCTTAATGACTTACTAAGAATGGATGACAAGGAGAGAGCAAACATTAGATGACTGCTAGTTTTAGGAGAGCTGCATTATTATAGTGCAAGTTATACGAGTTGGCTGGCCAGTGGGGCCAAGTGGGGCCAGGTGACACAAGAACCACATTTGATCTTTCCCGTTGGATTGCGTGTTGGGTTTAGTCCTTGCCATGATTGTGCAACCATAGAGTATGTAAACCCTAGACATGTGCGGGCAGCGGTGTTGCAACCATGAGTAACTCTGGATACATGTGGATTTAGTTAACTCCGGGTACACGTGTAGGTTTGGTTCGGTAAAAACTCGTTACAATTTACGTACGTGGACTGTTGGATGTTTCCGATATGATGCAATAGTAACGTACTCCTTGCCAAAATGGCGGTAGTAACAGAGAGTCGAGGGGCAAAAGTGTCACCACTTCAATTTCGGTGTGGAGTTATCGAGAATAATTTTTTTTAATACTGAACAAAGATCTAGTCACAGAACACACACGAGCATGACGGCTTCATGTACATTCATGCGATAGAGAATCATGGCGACATTTATGTATGCACGTGCATTATAATGCGACAAGATTGTTTCTCGAATTAGATGTTGATGTCAACCATTTTTGGCAAAAATCAGATGGATTACAACATCTCATCCTTGACTATAGTTGTTGTTATAGTTGTATTGAATATCCTTGGTCATCATAGAAATGTTAATGAGCAATGAGGCAACCATGAAGTTATCATGGTACATTCACAACGTGAGCTACAACCATCTATGTCGTCATAACCAAAGACATTTTGAAGAACAACTCAACTATTACCATTTCTACAATTTGGTACATTGAAAAGGCATTCTCTCCCTCTCTCTCTCTCTCTCTCTCTCTCTCTCTATATATATATATATATATATATATATAGTTATTATAAGTTAAATGCTAGCATAGCTTCATAATTTTGGGAACATCATAATTCTCACATTGACAAGCAAACACAACTGTAACAATATTATTGTGACGAATCCTCTAACAAAATTTTAACATGATGGTGGAGCAAACATGTATGTGTGTATGATAATACAACTAAAGCCATATATGTGCAATTACAACAACCACCGTTGTAACATAAACATTGATACAACAATGGATCTACAACCATCACATGCCAAATAGCATGTGCAAGCACATGCATGATTGCTAGAAAAAGATAGTTTCTTTATCAAAAAAAGAAAAAGACAGTTTCTCAAATATAGATGTTGATGTAGCAACAGTACACACCATTTTTGTTTTTTTTCTTCCCTTTTATTACAAAATCTTGAATGGTTTACAACACAAGCTCATTGATGGTATATGTGGTTATAGTTGTCAGGGAAAGATCCTCAATATCAAAATCTAAAAGAACATTTCTGCAACCATGAATCTACCAGCACAAATGCAAAACACAATCAACTACTACAAGCATCTATGTCATCTCATGGACATTTTACGCCACAGCTTAATTAGTTGCTAACATTTGTGCAAATTGGTATCAGAATTCAGAATAAATTATTACTAGCATGGCTTGAAAATTATAGATACATCATATAATGGTTATTGTTTTCTAACAACAGTTGTAGTTATTGTGTTCTAACAACAGTTGTACAATATATCTTTTTTCCTTTGGAGTGACCGAGTGCATTCAAGAACAAAATACCACTCCTAGATTAAAGTGCATAGTTTTATCAATCATTTTGAACTTTTGACTATTAGATCAATCTTTTGAACCCAAATGATTCAGTTTATAAGATATTTTGCGTTGTGCAAAGAGCCACATAGATGCACCCTCGGTTTCAGTCAAACTAGACTGTTTTGCGTGGTTCTGTTTTGCGTGGTTCACATTCTACCTAGTTTCTATCGAAATCACACGCCAATTGTTTTTTTTCCCCTGGAGAACTCACTCTAGTTATTTTTAGCACACTATTATTTGCTTCCTATGGTTTACTAGAGTAAAATTAGTAGCATTCAGTGTACTGCCAAAATATTTCTGTTTGCTTAATTATTGTTACCTCTACCTTATAGTACATAGAGAAAGAGTAGAATTAATAGGCTTTGCACTACGGAAAACAGGGGCTTTGCCGACTGTCATAGCGGGGGCACTCGGCAAAGAAGCCCTTTGCCGACTGCCAAAGGTAGCACTCGGCAAAGACTTCTTTGTCGAGTGCCTGGCTCTCGGCGAAGCTGGGCACTCCGCAAAGACTCCCTTTGCCGAGTGTCGAGTACTCGACAAAGTAATGTACTCGGCAAAGTTCCCTACGCACAAACAACGACCGTCGCCGTTATCTTTACCGACGCCCCTAACGTCAGGCACTCGGCAAAGATAACGTCTTTGCCGAGTGCCACGCCACGCACACGGAGATGTTTAGCTTTTAGACATCCGATGTCGCAACTTGCTCCAAACATTTTTAAATTTTTTTCATAGCCTCTACATGTGATAGCATGACACCTCGACAAGTTTCGTGATTTTTGGACTTCGTTTAGATTTTATATAATTAAAAAACACTTCTACCGCACTTCGATGGTCATGTTTCGTGGATAAAGCGTTTAAACTTTTGAGTGAGTTTATGGACATGGCCTCAAAATACACTCTCCAACATGAATATTATTTTTTGAATGGCTACGTTTCATTATTTCATGCACCTGCAGTTCAAATTTAGATTATCGTGAAAAATTCAAGTAAAGAAAATAAATAAACGAAATATAGAAAAATGTTATAAAAAGGCACCAAATTCGAACATGTGCTTGAATACAATATAATTGGGCTACGAAAAAAGTTTGAAATCAAAATTCAAAAAAAAGAAAACTTTGTCGAGTGCCACAGTGGACACTCGGCAAATTGTATCTTTGTCGCGTGCCTGCCGCCGTGGCAGTCGGCAAAGCTCGTTTAAAAAATAAAAAAAACTGTCTAAAACTCCCACCGAACGCCCCCGGCCCCCAACCCTAATTCCCCAAACCTTCATTCACGTGCCCATGCCCCCACGCCCCGCCGCCGCCAGCCACCTCCACCGTCGCCGATTGCACGCTCGCCGTCCCTGCCGGCGAGCCCCGCCCGACCCAGCCGGTGAGCCCCCCCCGACCCTACCGGCGAGCCCCGCCCGACCCTCCAGCACTTAACCGGCCCTCCGCCCCTCTGCCTGCGCCCCGGTCAGCGGCCCGCCTCTGCCACTCGCCCCTCCATCTGCGCCGGCCGGCGCCTTGCCCGGCCCCGGCGCGCCCCTCCAACGCCAGAT
This sequence comes from Bothriochloa decipiens, assembly GCA_023333625.1. Lineage (NCBI taxonomy): Eukaryota > Viridiplantae > Streptophyta > Magnoliopsida > Poales > Poaceae > Bothriochloa > Bothriochloa decipiens. Next base: position 10,141 of record JALGXP010000647.1, read on the forward strand.
CCGGGGCCCGGCCGCCATCCCGGCGCCCGCCTTCGCCGCCCGGCCCTCCTCCAGCACTGGTCGGCGCCCTGCCCGGTCCCAGCATGCTCCTCTCCTGCCAGATCCAGGGGCCCAACGGCCAGGCCCGCGCTCGCCAGCGGCCCGCTCCACCGCCGCTCAGCCCCGGTGCGGGCGCGGCAAAGGCTAGCGGTGCGGCCGCCCAGCCCAGCCCAGCCCTGGGTCCTATTCCACCGCTGTGGTTGGGGGAGCAGCAGCAAGGGAGGAGAAGGGAGAAGGGAGAAGGAAAGGAGAAGGGATAAGGGAGAAGGAAGGAGAGGAGAGAAGAAAGAAGGGAAGGGAGGAGAAGGGAGAAGGGAGAAGGGAGAAGGGAGAAGGAGAAGGGAGAAGGAGAAGAGAGGAGAAAGAAGGAGAGCAGCCTCGACCGCTGGTCACACCTCGTGAGGGGCCGTGTGGTGCCCTCGGTGCCTCGCTTGTCTGCCCTCGACGAGCGCACGGTAGCTTGGCCAATCCTTTCTTTTCAATTCGTGCAGTGTGACAAGTAGTTGTGTTAGTAGAAGTCTTATGTGGTTTTGGCCTTCGAGCCGTTGTATTTGGATGTCAGCCATTGAGCCATTGTTATTTTGCAGGTTTTGGACACCTCCCCGTGCAGGGGAGGTTCTGCCAAAATTTTGTACTTATAGTGTTGTTTTTCTTGTTTTGCAGAGCAGGTCTTGTCGGAGGGGACCCGGAGTACCTCGATGACGCTAGCCTCTTTCCACCCTAGGTATAATTAACCTCTCTTTCTTACCATTGTTGTACTTAGGTCGCATAACCAAGTTAGGTGTCTCCCGTCCGAAAGAGATACGGTTGGAGGTATGCAGGTCTTTGCATATCTGCGACCGTATCTGTTTTGGATTGTCCATGTTTTTTGGATAGCCCGTGGATGCGTAGATGAGTTAGCTTCCATGTTCTGCTCTCGTCTAAGTCAGAGTTTTGGCACCACATCCCCGTTGTTCTCTTGATACACACTCTCCCTGCGGGGACGTGTATCGGGAGAACAGCGGGGAGGTGCTGCTGAAATTCTAAGTCGGACGGGGGCAGAACATGGAAGCTAACCCATCCACGCATCCACGGGTGGGATTAGGACCTATCCTTCATCTATTAGATGGTAGGAACGCCGTGTAGATGCAATTTCTAGTTTTATTACTCACTTACGCATGTGTATGACAGAGGTTGGATAGCCGTGAGTGGATGTACATGGGCTTCACAGCTAAGAGGGAGAGTGATGAATGGGTTAGGGGGACCAATAATTTCCTAGAGCAAGCATTTGGCCCGGCTGCTAAAGGGTCGATCCGGATGCCGTGTCCCTGCAGCCAGTATAAGAACTCAAAAAGAAAAAATAAAGAAAGATGTATACAGAGATCTTTTCAAGCACGGATTTGTGACAAACTATAAGAGGTGGATATTCCATGGTGAAGGTGACCGTATTAGAGAGGAGGAGGTGAGATCATGCCTCGAGGAGTATGGTGGAGATGCCGGGATGGCCGACATGGTGGTAGACTATAACGAGGCATGTGGCAATGAAGGATTGGTGGAGGAGGATCCAGAGGAAACCGCAAAGGCGTTCTACGAAATGATGTCTTCGGCACAGAAGCCCCTTCACGAGAAGACAACAATGTCGCAACTAGATGCCATTGGATGCCTAATAGCGATGAAGTTGTGGTTGAGCCTGAGTCGAGATGGCTTCGATTACATGTTGGCAGTTTTTGGCACAATGCTTTTGAAGGGTCACATGCTGCCGAAGAACACGTACGAGTCACAGAAGCTCCTTCGTGCACTTAAGATGCCGTATGAGTCGATCCATGCTTGTCTTAACAGGTGCGTCCTATTTAGGGGAGACCTTGAGGAAGCAACGCACTGTCCAAAGTGCAAAGCCTCTAGGTATGTGGAGGTAGACGATAGTGATGGCAAGAAGAAACAGTCTAAGATTCTTGAGAAGGTCCTACGGTACCTTCATGTCATACTGAGGCTCCAACGGATGTACATGATAGAGGAGTCCGTGAAACAGATGACATGGCACAAGGATAGCAAAAGATACAGTGACAAGATGGTACACCCATCGGATGGTGACGCATGGAAGTACTTCGATAACCAGCATCCTGACAAAGCTATGGACGCTCGGAATATACATGTAGCGATGGCAACAGATGGGTTCAACCCGTATGGAATGATGGCAGCCCCGTACACTTGTTGGCCCATGTTCGAAGTCCCCCTCAATCTTCTCCCTGGCATCATGTTTGAACCCAAGAACGTGTTCTTGTCACTGATAATACCTGAACACCCGGGCAACAATATGGGTGTGTTCTTGTAGTCATTGTGGGATGAATTACAACATGCTTGGGAAAAGGGGGTACTGACGTATGACCAAGCTACAAAGAAGAACTTCACAATGCATGTGTGGTACCAGTATTTAATGCATGACTTCCTGGCGTATGGCATATTCAGTAGGTGGTGTGTTCATGGGAAGTTGCCTTGACCAGTATGCAAGGCATCTGTGATGTTCACCTGGCTGAAGAAGGGTGACAAGTTCTCTTCATTTGACAAACATCATCAATTCCTAGATGATGACCATGAGTTCAGACGAGACATCAAGCACTTCACGAAAGGTGTTCAAGTCACCCACCCCATTTCTCAGATTATGAGCGGTGCCTAGGTCCTTGCCTAGTTAGAGGCTCTGGAAATTGATGAAGATAATGGTGGTTTTAAGAAGTATGGTGTGGAACACATATGGACCCATATATCGGGCTTGACTAGGCTCCCCTACTTTAAGGACTTTCTTATTCCACACAACATCGATGTAATGAACACAAAAAAAGAATGTCACCGAGGCACTTTGGGGTACACTCATGGACATAGAGGAGAAGTCAAAGGACAACATTAATGCTAGACTGGATGTGGAGGAGATCTGTGATAGACCAAAGCTAGTGATGATGACCCCCGTACAAGGCAAGAATTGGAAAAGGGGCCCGGCCGATTACATCTTGAAAAGGGGCGATAAGAAGGAAGTGCTGGAGTGGATCAAGACGTTAATGTTCCCTGATGGGTATGCAGCAAATCTGAGTAGGGAAGTGAACCCTAAGACTATGAAAGTCTTAGGGATGAAGAGTCATGACTTCCACATATGGATTGAGCAGCTCCTTCCTACGATGACCCGTGGACACCTTCCCGAGCCAGTGTGGCACGTCCTGGCAGAGTTGAGCTATTTCTTCCACCAGCTTTGTGCCAGGGAGTTATGTCAGGAAGTGATTTGTGACCTGGAGCGTGTTGCACCTCTGTTGATCTGCAAGTTGGAGATGATCTTTCTACCTGGCTTCTTCCTACCGATGCAGCATCTAATTTTGCACCTATCGTGTGAGGCATGGCTGAGGAGTCCCGTGCAGGCCCGTTGGTGCTATTCAATCGAGAGGTGTCTAAAGATTCTTTGAAAAAAGTGTAGAAATAAAGCCAAAATTGAGGCTTCCATGGCAGAGGCATTCAGAGTGGAGGAAGTGTCGAACTTCACAACGGCGTACTATACTAAGAACCTTCCCAGCGTGAACCCACCCCTTCGTTACAACGATGATGAGTTCATCGACCCTAAGCCTTTTCAAAGGGCAACTCAGAAGGGGAAGCGCAGGTACCCCCAAGACATTGCAACAACATGAGTTTCGCACTATCACACTGTACGTGTTGTTGAACCTTGAAGAAGTGGCTCTTTATCAAATATAAGTTCTCAATGAGCTAGTTACATACACAGTCAATATCCTCCACCTATCGGTCTGACCCTCTTTGTCTCTTGTTTTTTAGAGAGTTTATTAAGGAATACTAGACAGGGATAGGGCTCCTACCAACCAAGAAGAAGACTATCTTCTCAAAAATGACTCGCCCAATTTTATTTACTGGTTCTGTACGAAGGTACCATCTAACTTACCTTGTTCCAAGTTTGAGATTCTACTTTGCTCCTAGGAACAGGTAATGTAACGATCTACCTGGCCTCACCTTGCAGGCATGCACGGATAGGGCAATGAGTGGTGAATTGAAACAGGTTGCACAGGGCTTCACCCGTAGGGTCAAGACATTCACCGTTTATGATGTGAATGGCTATCGCTTTCGCACGAGAAGCTACGAGGAGAGTCGGCCCACCTGAAAGACCACGTGCACAGGAGTTCATACACCCGGCAACGATGATCGCGATTATTATGGCATAGTCAAAGAAATATACGAGCTCCACTTTGAGGGCCCCAAAGATCTTAAACCAGTGGTATTTAAATGCCATTGGTTTGATCCTAATGACACGAGAAGAGCCGATGACATTGGGCAAGTCAAAATTTGATAGGATTCCGTCTATACTGGAGAAGATGTCTATATTATGGCTCAACAGGCCACGCAAGTTTATTATCTCCCATGGGCGTGCCAAAAATATGATAATCTTAAGGGTTGGTACCTTGTGCACTTGGTATCGCTGCATGGTAAAGCGCCTGTCCTAAACGATGATGATTACAACTTTGACCCAAAGGTAGATACCGAAGAGTTCTATCAACCCGAGGGGCTAGAAGAGCATTTGGAGATAGACATCCTTTCGCTGATGGGCATGGAAGTAGACAACGACATCAATGAGGACTAGGGTGAAGTAGTGCAAGATCCTAAGGACATAATGGTGCTTGAGCGATGGAGGGCTCAGCGCGATAGAGTTGTTGAGGACGATGGAGGTGGTGAGGACAATGGAGATGATGAGGACTTAGGTTTCAACAATATTGATAGTGATGATGACAATAGTGATAGTGATGACGTAGAGCCAACCACTGCCGTTCATGGAGATAATTTCTAATTCATGTAATACTATATTGTTCTTATTATTACTTAGCAATTATGTTTCATTTATTTTGCATCTATTTATAAGTACTTATCAATTATTTGTGCTAATTGGTTTAATCTTTGTCTTTGTCATTGCAGGCACAAGACAAAATGCCGGGCGAAAGTAGACAACCGCGATGAACGGGGGTCAACTCACGCTACCTGAGGACCGGCCCCGACGAGGAGGAGGTGGAGGACCCGCCGTTGGTGGAGTCATCGACGAGGGCCCGCAGGACGAGGGCGCTGTTTTCGACGGACAACGACGACCGACAGGACGTCGTCGAGGAGGAAGGGGGCGAGCAGCACGGGGGCAAGCAGGACGAGTAGGACTGGGGCGAGGAGGACGGGGGCGACACCAGGGGAGACGGCTTCCTCAGGTTCGAGCAAGGTCTACCAGCGTGGGATCACGCACCTTCCTTCATTGTCGCTCGTGCCAGACCAGCATCCGGTGATTTGACCCGACAGTGAGAAGTAAGTAACCATTCATGTTTGGATGACTTATTCATATGACATGTTTAAATTGTACTTCAGACTAATAATTCTTCTTAATGACTCATGCAGAAACTGGAAGTGTGTCAGCAAGGCCAGTTCATGCAATCCTAATAGCATGTTGGTCCTAATTAAGAAGCACTACCCTGGCCTTGTCACCCACGACGGGACCACAGCGCCGCCCTAGAAGTGGCGGGACTTCTTCAATGTCAGGGATGCATGCGATGTCCCCATTGCAACCAAGATCAAGAGGGAGTTATGGGTGAGTCTTCATCGCACCGCTTTGTCAATACTATGCATTCGTTGGATGTTCTTGAAATAATAAAATGATACATGATATCTGTATGCAGGAGTGATTCATGTGCGAGCCGGGCAAAGAGGTCAAGGCGTTGCAAGTGCAGGACAAGGTCTGCATGGAGCGACTCAAGGACATGTACTACGAGGCGCACCTCCAGGTCCTCATCACCTACCACGCCGACGTGCTTCGCCAGTCGCTGCCGAAGACACAAGCCAGGGAGATGATCCTCTAACCCGACACCGACCTCCCCAAGGAGATCTACCTCTAGGTAAGTAGGAAACATTAATTCTGATTCCTTCCATGAAAAATAAGTAGAAAACATTAATTCTGATTCATCTTCTGACATGTCAAATGCACGTTGTCATGCAATTTTCTGCTGATTGGTGCAAAATGCACATGGACTGCTGGGAGGCCATTGTGGACGAGTGGAGAAAGCCGGAGTCGTACGCGCAGCGTAGAGCCAAACGGGGACATGCCAAGGCAAGGACAGGGCCGGCACACCACCAAGGGAGCCGCCCCTTGGAGGGTTCATGGACACATGGATACGCTTCTGTTGATTTATTTATTTATTTATTTATTCATTCATTCTCATTACGTGTACTCATCCTTGTGTTTTTCTTGTAGTCCCAGTCGCATGGTGGGCAGGTCATCAACGAGTTCACGGGCTACGCCCTGTCTCACAAGGGCAAAGCGACAGATCCGAACAACGTCTACAACCCGGCGGAGGGGGCCGATGCGTACACCAACCCGAACGCCTATGAGAAGATGGTCCAGTACACTGAGGCGGCTCGCAAGCGCCATGGTTGAGACCTTCGATCCTACCACCCAGCCCCTGGATACAGACATCCTGATGAGGACGGGAGGATGAAAGCAGCACGGCCAGTACTTTATTGCCCACAGCGCAATCGACCCAGCCACCGTTCCCATCCTTCGTCAGGTTCGTCGATCAGATAGCACAACCTCCTCCGACGTCCCCATACGACCTCGACAGCCGAGCTCCACGCAAATATTGGCGGTGATTCAGGTAACTTTAGTTTTATTCGCCGTTCATTGATTTTACATGTGTACTTTTCCTTTTGCATTGTTTAAACATCACGGGTGTAATATTGCAGTCCGAGCTGGCCTAGTTACGGGCCGTGCAGGAGGCCGCACAGGAAGCCATCGGCAGGAGCTGGTGGCCCAACAAGAGGCCCATCGGCAGGAGATGGCACGCCAGATGGAGGTTGTCCGGCAGCACTCGCAGCGTCAGATGCAGGACTTTGTCGGCTTCTTTCAGAACCTTCACATCCCTGGTGTTGTCTTGCCTCCGTTGCCTGCCTCGATGTTAGCTCCACCCCTCCTCTTGGCCCTATAGGGACTCCGGTGAGTATATAAGATTGTATATTATTTTGGCTTGTGCGGCCATCCCGCTGGTACTAATGAGATCGCTTCTCCTTTATACAGGCATAACCGGCGGGTTCGAACCCGACTCCTCCACATGGCGCTTCTCTAGGCCATGAGTGGCAGGTTGGCCCGAGTCCACACCACACGTGGCTAGGTGGCGCTCCTCCTCCGCCTCCGCAGCACGGGTGGTCTCCGTGGTCAGGTGGCGCAACTCCTCAGCCTCAGCAGCACGGATGGTCAGGTGGCGCTCCTGAGCCTCAGCAGCAGGTCGGGGCCTGGACGTACTCCTCGGTGCCGCCGCATGCCTCGGCGTCGCAGGGGTGGCCGGGGTGGCAAGGTGGGGGCTCTTCACACTCTCAGGGCCATTGGGACGCCGGGTCGTCGTAGGTATCTCTCGTTTAGCTTGTGATAGACTTTGTGATGGATGTTGGATATGATGAACTTGTTATGTATATTGGACTTGGATGTGGATGGATTTGTTATGGCATGCAGGCTCTCAGATTTGTTATGGCATGTGATATATATGTGGATTTGTTCTTTATATGTGAATTTGTGTTATATATATACATATATATATATGTTTGCCTGTTGTGATATATATGGAAAAACAAAAAAAAATTCCTAGCTTTGCCGAGTGCCACGGCACTCGACAATGCTGGACGACTGCATTCAGCACCAGCTTTGCCGAGTGTCGGCGCTGGCACTCGGCAAAGGCTGTTTTTAAAAAAAAAATCTCTTTGCCGAGTGTCGGGCCTGGCACTCGGCAAAGACTTTTTGAAAAAAATCTTTACCACTGCCATGCAGTAGTCGGCAAAGAAACCGCTAGGCGACGGTGGGCTGCTTCCTTTGCCGAGTGCTGTTTGGCAGTCGGCAAAGACATCTTTGCCGAGGAATTCTTTGTCGACTGCCACGTAAAAAGCAGTCGGCAAAGGCTTTGCCGACTGCATTTCGGCTTTTGCCGAGTGCGTCGGGCACTCGGCAAAGCCGGTGGATCCGGTAGTGTTGCTTAGCAAGGGGCGGTTCTATTTGAGGGCGGCTCTATTTGGGAAATTGAGTGATGACGTTGCACTGTTTAATATTGATTTACAAAAGAAATTTTTTAAAAAATATAAAAATATGTTATCATGGCAAAAGATAAATAAGAGGGAGATGAAATGAGTTTCATCTAGATGAAACCCCATGAACAGTATTTCTAAGTGTCTGTGTGTCATATAACGAAATGCAATGACAGCATTTGAAACACAAAATTAAAACAATGCATTGTCTAGGTTGTTTCAACCATGAAGCACGTGACATACCTAGAACAAACAAAATAAAACTATGTATTGAGATTTTAGTATGCCTTCAATTCAAAAGAGAGAGTGCAATTGAACAGCGTCACCAAAGTAAAAAAAAAAAAGGAAGTACAACTATATGAGTTGTTCGCCTGACGGTTATAAATTTTCTTTCACGCAAGAAAAGACAAAAACAATGTTTATTTTCACCTTATGTACTAATTCGAATTCGAATATATATGAGTAAAAAAGTGCAGTCACGTACTAATTCGAATATATATGAGTTTTATTTAGTACGCCAGGCGAACTATATGAGGAAAAAAGTGCAGTTATGTACTAATTCGAATATATATGAATTTTCTTTCACACAAGAAAAGACAGAAACAATGTTTATTTTCAAAAATACTAATATATATGAGGGACTGAGGGTGTATGTGGACCAGATTTATGCATCATGTAATATGAAACAGTCAGTAATTGTTTGCCAAATATTTCCATTTGATTATTATTACTGCTACTACTACCTTACTGCAATTTTAGTATGACTTCAATATAGTACACAGTAGAGAAAGCGCAATTAAAGCCCGCTAATTAAACACAGAGGTAGTACAACTAATTGGAATGCTAAGCCTAGAGGGCTGTTTTGGTTCTATATAGACCCATGAAAATTTGAGTGAACTAGGGCACATTCCAGTACTGATGATGGTATGACCATGGAAAAAAATCTTCAAATTTATAAGAGGTAGTATGTAGGTAACCGTGGCATGCGCCAATACGCAAGGCCTGCTTGTGGCTTTTTAAAAAACGAATCACTGGCGATTATGTTAAAAAGCAGATGAATAGGCTCGAACTGGACAAAATAAAAAATAAAAAAAGATATACAACTGCAGTCGGTTGTAGCCCGCTTTGTGACCTATCGTGGAGTTTTGAATGGTCACGTGTACACGCAGTACGCTTGTGTTGAACCTTGTTCGTGCCAGCATAAAAATCATGGTGAATGATCGACACAGCTCTTCGCTCGGCGCGCCGCGCGCAGCTCTCGCCGACCGAGCCACCGGCTTGGCCTTGATCCGCGCGCGCGTTATTAGCGTTACTGATTTCCTTTTGTTTCTACACTCCTACCTGCTTTTTGCTCCGAAGTGACAAACGAAAACTACGTGTCGCACTAGTCTTCCAAGGTAGATATATAGCGTGTATATACGTGTTACGCAGGCACACCGTTACGACCGTCTCTCTTCTTTGAAAATGAGCTGCTAGCTAGCTACCATCCATATATGTACAGTTCAGTTGCACAACAGCACTCCTTATCCATCGCATCGGTTCCATCCAACTGTTCTCCTGAAGCTTCACTAGCTCGATCGACTGTTTACTGATTGTGATATGAGTATGCTTTTAAAAAAACTGCTACGACGAAAGGGTGTGTTACCATTGCCAGTTTTGTTCGCGCTGGGCTTTTGGGTCAAGGAGGAAGTTTTTGGAGAAGCTACTAGCATGCATTGTTTGATATGAAGGGGATGATCAGCTGGGACTAGCTTCGCTCGTAACTAGCTATTAAGCTAACAGCTCATTGAAGTGGCTAATTTAACAGCTCATTGAAGATTTAGCTAAAAGTTAGCCTACTGCATATTAGACCTCCTGTTTGGATAGGTTCGAAGAACTAAATTAACCAGCCAACAATAGCCATTGGTATATTCAGGCATACCGGCATACCATACCCGGACTAGTTATTTTTGTTTGACTGAGCTGATTAGATTCAATTTGTTTCTTAGTTATCAAATGTATGGTGATTAAATTAGCTGTTTGCTGGAAATTGTATTAATAAGGAGGATTTCATGCTAAGCACTTGAAAAATACTAGTCACAACCAGGAACCAGAAAAAATAAGTAATCCCAAGATCTTTGAATGTTTTTTGAACCTTCACTTATTACTACTGCCTACTACTTTATTATGTACTAGTGGTCCAAATTGCCTTTTACGATAGGTAATTCGTTTGGAACCGCGAACATATATATAATCCACAGAGTTTATTCCTTTTTTTAAGATAAACACGACAGAGATTATCCCTGAAGGGGTGAAATGGTTCTTCATCAAAGTAAACAACATTCATTGCATAGCTGGTGGCTAGCAATTCTGCAACCACGTTGACGCTTAATTAGTTTTGGAAGCTCCATATATATGTGCTCCGATCCCTAGCGAGCGCAGCCGCATCAGCTTGCTCTTGCTGTCCTCATGCACGTACGTTGAAGGCCTATCATCATCTCCTCTCCACAGCAACGGTTGTGTTTTGCATAGGATCTCTGCTCACCCTTTTGGCCTTTTTCTCACCGAAGCGGCGCTGCGAGCAAGGCTCACGCCACACACATTTCACACTTACAGCTAGCTAGCATGCAGTCCTTGCGTCGTCTGAGATGCGCTTTTCCACTACGGTTCCAAGCAACGCCTTCTTCAGTTTTGCTGCAACGGACACTGCAGAGCAGCGTTCACTGTTGCGAAATGATTTTCACGACGGTCAGAAACGGTTTATATGATTGGTGATTTTCGAAACTGACGCCCGTACACCATGGCCTTTCAACCGCTGGATCTTTTGAAATTCATTTCCAGAGATGGTTATCTTAAACCAACCACACATATATATGCATTTCTAGAGACCCCGCAAATGCCAGTGGCCAACTTGTTTAAAATAAACCGCTTCTCAAAATACATTTGAAATTGTAAAGTTTTCAGGCATATTTTAATTTTATATTATCCCACTAGGTCTTATCATCTCAATGTATACACACTATCAAATTTTACATATCGTGATCATTGTAGCTAGAAACTAGATATGAGCCTCCAGGATATACCATTGTGTTCATCTATTTTGCCCGGTTTTGTTTGACTACTATCACACTTGCATTACTTTCATAGCTATCTTGTTAGTGCGGTAGTTGTTTGCCTAGATAGCTTGTGTTGCATTGTAGAGTAGCTCTATAGATGAGTGGCTTGTACTTGTCCCTAGTTGTAGTTAGATCTCTAGCTTAGTTGTGTAGTTACTAGTTTCAGTGTTTGTGTGTGATCAATCTAGAGACATAGCAACTAGAACTAGAATTGTATGGGAGGCTTGCTTATGGTGAAATAGAGCAAGATCAATTACATAGTTGCATTAGCACCATTTTTTATACTAATCAACCTTTGCTTTAGTAATTTGTGACTTTGTAGAAAAAAATTTTATAGACTATTCATCCCCTTTATCCATTTAGATCATCCTATTAGGTAGGTGTCGCAGGCTATCAATGCAAGAGGCATAGATGAGGCGACGTGCGCCGTCAATGGAAGCAGGGTTGTAGAGGACGCTACACCTGAGCATTTTGTAGGCCAGGTTGGGCTTGGGCTAGGCTGAAAAAAGCCCAGCAATTTCAAATTGAAAAAATCACACACATGACCGTCCCTAATATTTTATAGTATATAAACAACTTAAATAAATAATTTAGGCTAGGCTCGGGTCAAGAAAAAAATTTCTAGGCAATGTTGACATTTTGTATGTGTGTAGCACTTTGCTCAGTGAGGACTAAGTGTCGAACATATTTTTCCATGTGAAAGTGTATGGACATGTTTGGGAACCGTGGTTAGGTGGAATAGGTATGTGTGTTTAGCAACACGGGGTTGATGGAGGTAGGGTAGATGAGGGATGGAAAAGGTAAAGGGATTGCATGACAAGCAGAGATAGCTAGAAGTGTAGTGTAGCTGAGTGGAGGAGAAAGAACAAGTAGTAATAGAATGAAGGGAATTTTGATGTTCCCTTCCATGGCCTAATTTTGATTTTACTTCTACATTTTAAACTTTGTAATTTATTTCCATGGCAAATTTGGATCAAAGAGGTATGTGGGTCTTTTTTTTTTAACATACACTCACTACCGAGTATTTCACTCACTATAATATTGATTCTTAATTTTTTATTTTTTTATTTTATTCTTAATTTGTGGTGAACCCTCTTGTCCTGAATATTTTTCATGCCTAATGACGGTTGACAGGCTTAGCTGGTAGTCCACGTAGGTCTAGGACTATCCTGAAATTTGGCCCAATAATTTCTTAGTAATCCACAGCCAACATTGGCCCACGTGACAACCATTCGCTCCTCCCAAGACGTGCTGGACGTGACCTGCCTTCGACCGTGGATCCTGCCCTCTCCGCCGCCCGGCTCCTACCGCGGCACTGCCTTGCATTGTGCCGGCAAACCAGTGTGCCAAGCAGCTAGCCGGGTAATTTCTCAATGCAACACCTTGATCTGTGCTGGTAATTTATTAGGTCTTTCCAGGTATGCCATTAAAAAGTTCATAATTATATACGAGGCATTAAAAAGTTCAAGTGATCGCAGGTGTTATCGCTCCGAACTTTTTTGCCGTCCTTGCCATTACCGTCAGATTGGACCTTAACGGTGTCAAACTGCAGGTGTGAAAAATCGAAAATACCCTTAGGTATAAATATAACATTAATGGTTTTTGAGCACCTTAACGACTTTAAATGAAAAAACTCAAAACTAGAAATTTGTAGATCTCGGCGAGATCAACAATTTTCATATAAAAACAGTCTTCATTTATTTTTTCTAATAGTTTTTCTAATACATATTAATCGTATCAAATTAATTTTTTTGTGAAATTAAATAAAGATAGTTTTTATATGAAAGTTGTAGATCTTAGTAAGATCTATAACTTTCTAGTTTTGAGTTTTTTTATTTGAAGTCGTTAAGATGCTTAAAAAATATTAATGGCATATTTATACTTAAGGGTATTTTCGAATTTTCACACGTGTCGTCAGTTAGGGCCTAGTCTTACGGCAGTGACATATAGAGCAAAAAAGTTTGGAGCCATGGCACCTGTGACCACTCAAATATTTTAATAGCTTGTATGCTATTATGAAAATTTTAATAGCACACATGAAAAAGACCCTAATTTATTATCCCCTAATTCGTAATTTACCCCGTGACACCTCATCTCGTGCTTCTCGAGATGAATTACGGAAGTTTGTTCTTTTTTGTTTTCAGGTAGGGTCTGATTGATTTGTTGGCGTCCAACAATCCGCCTCTTTCCACGTCAGACTGATCTTGATCGAGGCGGAAAACCAATCAAATCCGTCTTTTCCCACCAAGGCACCGCGGCCACCGAGCGATGGCCGCCGCCGCGCCCGACAAGCCCCGAAAGCAGGAGAGGCCGGCGACGACGTCGCCGGCGAGCGTGGCGGCGGACTTCGCCATGGGCGGCGCGGCCGCCGTGGTGGCCAAGACGGGGGCTGCGCCGGTCGAGCGCGTCAAGCTGCTGCTCCAGAACCAGGCCGAGATGCTGCGCCGGGGCACCCTCACGCGCCCCTACAGGGGCCTCGCCGACGCCTTCGCCCGCGTCCTCCGCGAGGAGGGCCCCGCCGCGCTCTGGCGCGGCAACCAGGCCAACGTCATCCGCTACTTCCCCACCCAGGTCCGTCTCCCTTTTTCTTTCCTCCTTTTCCTTGGTATATATACGATTGCTTGATGCGCCTCCATTGGATATGTACATTGCCTTCTCTTACTGCTAAGATGCTTATGAATTTGACACCGACTCTTAATCCGTCTTTGCCTTCTCAAATTTGATTAGCAATCAATGCTATGCATGGATTTTTCTGTTCCTGAGTGCAGAAATTACAGAGCCAGAAATCCAGATTCTTATTTTTTTCCTTCAGGGACTCAGAGTTCCTGAAACCACATGTTTGTTACGGCCTCCATTGTTCACAATTCCCTTCCATCACAGAAAAGAGAGAAACAAACAATTCTAAAGGTGTTGTCTCACGGTATCCTCCATCCTTTGGTCGCAGAGAAAGCTGTGTGCATTTTGCTAAAACATTTTGGAAACAGAAATGGCTTGGTAATATGTGACCACTTCTGTGAACAAGGAATGCTTATATACAATTCAGCGATTCACATCTGCATTGCACTTTGATGTAGTGAGTCTTCATAAGTGAAAATACACTAGGCCTGTTTAAGGAGAGTGTGGAGTGCGTGTTTGTAAGGGCTCTATCCCTTTATTTTCTTTCTCATTTCTTAATATAATGATAATGATACACAACTCTTGTGAGTGTTCAGAAAAGAAGTAGGTCAAGTTTTAAGTCATACTTAGTTTTATTGATTGACATAAAAAAAAACCAGACTCAGCATTTCATCTTTATGTTTTTATGCATTTTACTACAAAGGTTTATAATTTATGTGAAAAGAGCAAATCCTCCAACCTTATCTAGGTCATGCGGTTCAACCATATGGCAGCTATCTTTGCAGCCAATTATTCAAGCTGTGTTGTCACTTGTCAGACAGTTAAAAGAGCATGTGCTGCTGTTTCCTGTAGTTTGTTTAACTGTGCTTAATATTGCATCATCTGTGTGTCGCACCACACCCTGGAGGTGGTGGTGATATGTTCTTTGTATCCTATGGGTGGCCACTCATATTTATGCTTTGAAATTGAACTTGTCACTTATATGTGTTTTGCACGTAGAGTTGAGTGTGAGGTAGTGCATGCTAACCTCTGTATTAAGTGTGAACCGAGGCCTCTTCTTTAAAGATTCTGAGGCTGGAAAATGAATCTGTTTTTCCCTTTCATGACAAAAAAAAATCAACCTAAATGAAATTTCCATTGTGCAGGCTTTTAATTTTGCATTCAGGGGATACTTCAAAAGCTTCTTTGGCTATGACAGGGAGAAAGACGGGAAGTGGAAGTGGTTAGCTGGAAATGTAGCCTCTGGCAGTGCTGCAGGAGCTACAACATCGTTGCTGCTATACCATCTAGATTATGCAAGAACAAGGCTAGCTACTGATGCAATTGAATCACGGGGAACCAAACGCCAGTTCAGGGGGTTGCTGGATGTTTACAAGAAGACACTTGCAACCGATGGCATCTCTGGACTATATCGAGGTTTCAGTGTGTCTATTATGGGGATCACCTTGTACCGGGGTCTATATTTTGGTATCTATGATAGCATGAAGCCTCTAGTTCTAGTAGGCCCATTGGAGGTACCAACAGTCTCATGAAGTAGTATGACTATCACAGGAGTTTCCTGCTAAGTTCTATAAGTCGCCCTTAACTTTTGTTTTTGTTGCTATTCAGGGGAACTTTGTTGCCAGTTTTGCCTTGGGCTGGGCAATAACTACATTCTCTGGGGCCTGTGCCTATCCATTCGACACGGTCCGTCGTAGAATGATGTTGACTTCAGGACAACCATTTAAGTACAAGAATGGTTTCCATGCAGTAAAACTGATAGTTTCAAACGAAGGATTCTTCACATTATTCAGAGGTGTTGGTGCAAATATTCTTTCAGGGCTGGCAGGAGCTGGAGTTCTTTCTGGGTATGATCAACTCCAACGGTTGGCAAGCCGGCATGGTCACAATTTTGAGCGCAAGGTGAAAGGGGCATTGAAATGATATGCATATGGATATGAATATATTCAGATCCTTGGTTGAAGTCCAGATCATTCAAATGGGGTGCACAAGCAAGAGCCCTTGCCTGAAGAAGTTCACAAAAATTATTGGGGAAAGAAAATGGAAAAGTTTTCCTGGAGATGAATCTCATGAGGAAAGAGATGGGAGTCATTGCAACAAAAGATAACTCTTGTAAACAGAGAGTGCTGAATACTATATTTAATGTGTAGGTCCAATTCTTCAAGTATGAATACATGTACATGTCGGTGTTTCTTCGATCATTTGGGGCAATACTATCCTATCAAAGTGAAATGTAAATCCAAATCCTTCAGTAGGTCATACCAAACT